>JXTB01000353.1:62303-109584 GCA_002914805.1 Parasponia andersonii
AAATTACATCTCCTTCACGTGCTTTTAGTATGGATTTTTTTTTTCTTTTCCTATTTGTCAAACTAATATAAAAATCAATTTGCAGAGGGGAAAAAGGACTATTCAACGTAATTTACTTTATTAAGAAACTATCGGTGGACCACATGTTTCTATTTTCATTTATGTTTCTACGTTAATTTAAACCTATTTCACAGCTTTTTTTTTCAGCCATTTCTTTTTTAATTATCGTGATGAATATTAAATTTATAGATGTCAAATGGGTTGATATGCCCATTTGGCATGAGGCACGGCACAAAAAAAGTTTTGGACTGTATCAAACATTATACGAAGTATTGGACTGTGTCGAATTTTGAATATAGAGTTTAAAGAAATATAATCAAAATTTTGGCTTAATTTAAATAAATATCTCTTTGTTAAATGTTATAACAAAATATTTGTTATAAATATTTTTATACCAAATGTAAAATTTTATATACTAAATACAAAAAATTATATACTAAGTATATTTCAATACAGCAATTAAAATTGGTAGATATGTTTATCTACCAAATATAAAAATATATATATATATTTAGATATTTAGCTATAAAATTAAAAAAATAGACATATACTTAATCAAATTTTAAATATTGGTCATTCATCTAAATTTCTTTTTAAATTTTAGGCATTATGAGTTGGCACGGCACAACATGATCTTAGGCACGAGCACGACACGGCCCAAAAAGAACGAAACACACGACTCTAAATACATTAAAACATATTTATTTTTATTTGTTATATTATTTATATTTGTAAATTTTGTATGTCATTTTGGTTTTTACTGATCAATAAACTCACATTTTTTTCTTTTAAATATAATTTTGCATTAGTGATTTTTAATTGAATATTTTTTTTTTCAAATAATTATGGGTATATTATATATTTTGATTATTATTTTAAATCAAATTATAATTATTTACTTAAATATTTTTAAAATATTCATAAAATATTAATTGTCATAACAATTTAATAGATAGACTAAAAAAGAACACAAAGATACACTAACGTGTTTGACACACTATATTCAATATACAATAAGAGTCTATCACAAATACGAGTACGACACAAAATATGCATGTGCCTATGAACCGTGCCAAGACTATAGTTTTGAAACTTAGGTGAGCACGAATACAACACAATATTTTATTAGATCGTGCCAAACACGATACAAAATACAAACAAACTTACTTTTTACGGTCAAGTTGGCATAACAGACATATTTGACTTCTCTCTTTAAATCTAATTTCTTCTCTTTGAAAACTAATTTAATGTTAAAAGTCAACTAAAATTGAGTACAACTTTTTTTTTGCCCCCTTAAAGGTGCATAGTCATAAATCATAAATCGTGACTCTTTCTTTTAAAGATAAATTATAATAATATAATATAAATTATAATAATATAATAAAATATCGATTCTATTTTTATTTTTTGAGCAAATAAATAAAATATCGATTCTTTTATCGAATTTATGTATCTAATTTCTTGATTACATATGCAATTGCAACCATTTCCTAATAGTTACCTCTAACACCGTTTAAGTGGTTCAAATATTAGTCAACTGTCCATGGAATTTGTGGACTTGCATTAGTCATAAAAGTAATATTCACCGATCATTAAAAAGGAAAAATATGCATAATTTGAATGCTCAAAAGATTTCATAGATAAACGAAACGATATATATACATGCAAGGGTAGAGGCAGCCTTCAAATTTAGTAAGGACATTAAAGCCTATAAGTCATAGTCCATAAAACTGGACTAATATAATTTAAGGTCATAGTATAATTTTTCAATTTTCAGTAAAAACATATGACTATGTTTAGTAAAGACACAATTTTTATAAAAAAAAAGAAAAGGAAATTTTTTTTTCTCCGCCCATGTATACATGCTTTTCTATATTAATTAATTATTTAGACTATTTCTAGTCAATATGCTGTTGCTAATGTTACATTTGATACTAAAATGGCAAAATGCAAAATTTTGCACCAATAAATGTATAAATTATATAAAAAAGAAAAGAGAAAATTTTAAGTTTTTAATAAATAAATTAGCTAATTAATGTGTGTGGTGAGAATAAGGACGCCCATCACTAGACGCATGGAATGGGGCGGAAACGGTGGAAATGGGAAATGTTGGATGGAACTGGAACCCACCTGACCTTACTGAACCTCTCATCTTCATATAAGGGCATACAATAAAAATTATAATTTTCGAAAATAGAAAGATAAATATAAATACAGTAGTCAGTAGTGAAAATTAATATAATAATGAAAATGGCAAAACAAGAGAAGAATGTACGATATTATTATCATTTTTTTTTTCATATAAAGACGAGCCGATTAAGGAAAATTAGAATAGGGCAAAAATGCCAAAATCTTACCTATTTTGTTCTTTTGATATACATATTAATTTTTTAGAACTTGGAAACTTTTTTTTTTTCCCCGGAGAAAGGAACTTGGAAACTTTTTCGCTTGGCTTCCAGATCTTGGTTTTCCATTGACTTTGCAATGAGGAAACGATGAGGAAACAAAAATAATATGATAATAATAATTTATAAAGAAAAATAATAATAAAAGTAGATGAAAGTTTCTTACTTGATTCTTTTCTTTACTATGCCAAGAAAAATTGCAATTTTTTTTCTTACTTGTGCAACGGTATATGAATTCCACTTTGTAAATAGTATATGAAAAAATTGCAATTTTTTTTCTTACTTGTGCAATGGTTTATGAATTCCTTTTCGTAAAATAGTTTACATATACATTATTTATATGGTTAATACAATATACAAATCTTACATACATATTACATAACTTACACGTTTTTTGGGTTATTATAATAAATGTTGATGATATCGTGTTGTTTCGTAATTGTTTTAAAACAATTTTTTTTTAAGGGTTATTTGGATGTGAATATCCCGAGGGAATTATTATCATTAAAAAAATAGTCAAAAATTTGATTAGAAGGCTGAGATGGGATATTTTTGGGTTTACGAGAGAGAAAGTCTAACGTGATATTTAAACATAGTGCGAATTTATTGTCACTTTCTGTCTACTCTTCACATATCTCTTTTTTAAGATATTTTTTATTTCAAAAATAGCCCAAAATAAAATTACTTTTAAGTACAAAAGCTTAAAGAGAATTTTTTTAAAAAAAATTATCCATTACTCACACACCACTTATACCTTTGAATTTTTTTTAAAAAGAAAAATCATTCAACAAAATCATATTAGGTCTTGATAACTCTACGAAAATAGAGTTATTTGTGGTCTTTTACTTGTATATTGTGAGTGTTTTTGAGTATTTTTAGTTTAGTTTTTAAATTAATTTAAGTGATTTTATTTTTAAGTATTTAGAATTAGTTTACTCAAATTTTATTTTATTTTATTTTAGGTATTTAATTTAGCTTAGGATAATTTAGTTTGGTATAATTAAATTCAGATTATATTTTTAATTAGATTTAAGATTTTATTTATGTTTATTTTTAAGTTTGAATATGAATTAGTTTTAATTAATTTTATTTTGATTTAGATTTAAAAAGAAAATAAAGAAAATCAGAAAAACAAGAGCTTAGATGCGCGGATATAAAATGAAGAGACTTTGCGTTTCTGGTCGTCTGATCGAGCTCCAGGCCACCGAGATGCGCATGTGTAGTACACATGGATGAGCTGGTGCATCTGAACCTAGGAGATAGTTGGGGTCTACTGACGTAAGCGCTACAGAAGTTGTCCCACTAAGCCGTGTCTATTCTTGTACTCCACGAGTTCCGTGAAACCAGTTATATAGCCATTTACAAGCAGTCATTTCAGCATGTTGACTTTGACTATTCTGTCAGCCAATGAGGAGCCATTTAAGTACCGAGTTCACGGGTTTTGCCACACTAGATCACGCCCCCATAACTTAGAAACATGAGGAAGAGACAAAAGAAGAGAATTGGACTTGTGAGAGTTTGACACATCACTCAGTCAATGAGAATCCATTTTTAGAAATGTGAATACTTGTACAACACTCCAATCTCAGCTATAAATAGCCAGAACATGAGGAGGAAAAAAAACATACCAATTTTGAGAGAAAAAACTCAACTTTTTCCAGAGAGAGTGTGAGATTAGGCTAGTTTTTAGAGAAGCTAGAGAGATGATCTTAATTGTGTAGTTTTTTTTTTTTGTTTTCTAGCTTTGATTTATGAGAGTGCTTCTACGCTTATATATTTGTTTTGTTAAATACTTCAATACTTTTAGTTTTAATATATTATTTTCTAGTTTTTCATATAAATTCAGTTATGTTTTCTTTACGTTGTAATTTAAAATAGATTATAATTATATTTTTTTTATTAGTTGATCTTTTACTGTAGTATTATCTATGTAATATATTTTCGATCTTAGATAACTAATAAGATAAATTATTTTTGGCGTTAATTGGAAGAATTTTTCATATTGAATATTTTAGATTAATATTTGTTCTTGAATGCTATATTTTCTGATTATGTGTTTGGGATGTAAAATATATAATTAAGTAATGAATAGAAATCAAAGTTGGTAACAGTTAAATGAACAATTAAAATGAGTCTTGAGACCTTGCTTTTCTCATATTTCTGTGATTATTATTTTAATTTATTGCTTAGTTAATTTTTATTTTCAATTTTTTTATTTTTTATTATCTTTTCATTATTGATTTATTTCTCTATGGGATCGGCGCATTAATTTATATTACGATAATCGCTAATATATTTTGAGTGTAGAAAAAATTTGGCGTTGTTGTTGGGGAAGCCAAATCAACGAAAAAAGTGCACAATTCTTTCATTCTTTTTCTTTCAGATTTTTGTAAAAATATTTTTTTTTAAGTTTTAGTTTCTTTATTTTTCGATTTTTTTTTCTATTTTAGTTTAGTTTAGATTTTATTTTTATTAATTAGGTTTATTAATTTTCTAGAGTTTAGGTTTTAGTTAGTTATTTTTTCTTTCTCTCATCATCATCATTATTATTATTATTAAAAAAATTAAGTTGTTTGCTAAGATATCTATGACAATACTATATTTTTCTTTCTATCAAAAATACCTAAATCTCTTTACAATTGCCATGGTTTATTAATTTTCTAGAGTTTAGGTTTTAGTTAGTTATTTTTTCTTTCTCTCATCATCATCATTATTATTATTATTAAAAAAATTAAGTTGTTTGCATAATTGGTAGAAACTGAGATAGTTTTGTCACAAAGGCATTGCCTAAGAAATATTGATTACAAAATAATAAGAATTGCCAATCGTGACCCCTCCAACTCACCTGGGAACCTCTAGGAGTTCTTTCCAAAAAAGTTGAGTTTTCAGTGGGACCTTTTGCACCTTTTCTAATTGATCGAGGAATATTCTTAGTGCATACTTTTTGCGTTTACGTCATAATTTTCTTTTTAAAAAAAAAATTTTGAGTGCATGTCTTGGCATAGAGACGAATCAGGAAGACTTAGTAGAAGACTTGATTTTGAAGAAGATTCATTCGACTCTTGGTCAGGTATAGATTCATTAGAAACACT
This sequence comes from Parasponia andersonii, assembly GCA_002914805.1. Classification (NCBI taxonomy): domain Eukaryota; kingdom Viridiplantae; phylum Streptophyta; class Magnoliopsida; order Rosales; family Cannabaceae; genus Trema; species Trema andersonii. The sequence continues at coordinate 67,861 of JXTB01000353.1, forward strand.
TTTACTAGCCACCATGAATCAAATAGAGAATAACGTTGCTAGAACTTTAAATGATCACTTACACTTAATCCGCACAGCCACACCTTCATGCATCATTTTTTCTTAAAATATACCGCAATTGGATTTCAAACCTGGCATGATCTAACTTTTATCTAACTTCCATAGCCTATATAATGAAAATCCATATTTGTACATTAGGGAAATTGAAGCGGTAGTGGCCACTTTTCATAAACAACCTAATGTAGTAGACGCTATTAGGTTAAAATTTTTCCTCTTCTCGTCGAAAGATACAGTAAAGAGTTAGCCATTGTCTTTGAGATTGAGATCTGTAAGTACATAGGGGAATTTGACTCGAGCTTTCTTTAACAAATACATTTTGCACCATAAGACCAATAACCTTAAGAGACAGATCTCAACCTTTTTCCAAAAATATAATGAAACATTATACTAAGCTTGAGAGAGATTCAAAGAGTTACTGAACATGTGCCCACACTATGGGTATGAAAATTGGCGTCTAGTTAGTTATTTTTATGACAGATTAACCATTAGAGAGCGCTAATTTATAGATATAATGTATAATGGAGAGTTCCTACAGAAAGACCTAGATGAAGCTATCAACTATCTGAATGAGTTAGTTGAGAAAGATGTGACTAGGGAATTAGAGGCCTTGAAGACTAGAGATAGTAGAGTCACTCATACGGTTGCTAGGGTAGAATCTCAAGCTATATGTTTTGTCTGTGGGAGAGTAGAACACTTAACTCAGGATTACCCAACCTACAGTGAGATGATAGGGGTTATGAAGAACAATGCAATGCCTTAGGAATATTTAGAAAGAATTTCTCACCATATTCTGACATGTACAATCCTGATTAAAGAAACCACCCAAACTTTAGCTGGAGTTCTTACAAAAACTAGCCTCCATCATCTAATAATTGGAATACTAAGGCACCATTACCTAAGAATTACTCTGTACCTCAATACAATGCACGACCCAATAGGAATCTTTTAGAAGAAATACTTCAAGCATTTATAGAGACATGGAATAAAACTAACCAAAAGTTTGATTTTGTAGTTACATAGGTGGTGGAAAAGAATAAAGAGATTAAGAGTCAGATAACTAAGCTAACTAATGCTTTTACTATACAAGAGCGTGGAAGATTTCCTACCCAACCCCAGTCCAATCCAAATGGGTAATACTTGGCACAAACCTTTGGCACTAATACGGAGAATATTAAAGGGGTCAATTTCATTACTACTTGAGGTTGTCAAACTTTAGTAGGTCTAACTTTACCAAGCAATACTACCACTCTAAGTAGTACTACAGATGCTTCTCTACGAGAAGCTTAAAAGAAATTTTTGGTTAAAATGCCTTTTCCTCAAGCTCTCAAGACAGGGAAAATACCAAAAAATCAAGGTGAGATCCTCAAAAAACTTAAGCAAGTTAAAATTAATTTGCCTTTGTTACATGTGATTCAGCATGTACCACTATACGCTAAGGTGATTAAAGATCAATGCACCATGAAAAAGTGTCACCAAGTCAAGAAGATTGTATTCTTGACCAAGCAAATAAGTACAGTAATGGAGCAAGAAACACCGCCTAAATACAAAGATCCAGGTTGTCCCACTATCACCTGCCATATAAGGACACACAAGTTCGGCCAAGCTCTTTTAGACCTAGTAGCAAGTATAAATCTTCCGCCATATTTTGTATATTTGTGACTAGGCCGTGAAGAAATCAAGCCTATATCTATGGTACTGTAGCTACCGACCGTTTTGTGCGAAGATTGAGAGGGATAATAGAAGATGTTCGGCTACAAATTGATAAATTCTATTATTATGTTGATTTTCTAATCTTGGATATACAATCTGTAGTTGATATCGAGTCCAAAATGCCGCTAATCTTAGGAAGACCTTTCTTTGCTACGAAAAATGCCCTCGTTAATTATAGGAATGGTATAATGAAATTGTCATTTGGAAACATGACCTTAGAGGTAAATATTTTCTATGTTGGAATGCAACCACAAGATGATGATGAGTGTTATTATACTGATATGATAGATACATTAGTAACAGAGGAGATTGACAAGAGCCAGAAATTTGATCCTTTGAGTTATATCCTTCGTGATGTTCATAGTGAAAATTAGTTTTATCATGATAATGTTAACGTTTCTGCTGATTTTAAGACACATGATAAAGCAAAGAAATTCTTTCAGCCACGTTTTGAGTAGTTGCCTCCTGAAAGAAATAAGCTAAAATCATTCGATGCGAAGACCATGAGAGACAACTCAGCTCCATAATTTGAGGGGCTAAGAAATGTGTTTGATAACGATTGAAGAATTTTGTGAAGATAGTAGACCAACCTGAGAAGATAATTTAGTGGCTCCTGTCTATCATGACTGATCAGGTTTTATCTTTCTATTCTATATTTTATTCTTAGTTCATTTATTTTTGTTTTCTATAGTTTGTTTTCATCTTCCTCTCTAGCCTATTCATTATAAATTCTATACTTCATGTAGAAACTTTATCATTCACGTGTACTTTATCCTTTGTTCTTTTCTTTTCTATATTTTATTTTTTATGATAGTGAGGACACGGTCTAATTTAGGTTAGGGTGGTGATATATGCATATACATTTTTAATGCACATATTTTTTATGTATATACAAAAATTTTTCTGAAAAAAATTGAAAAATTGAAAAATAAAAAAAAATAGTTATGACTCAGTTTGATGATCAAACACTGATGATAAGATTTGATTTTTACTGATTAAAGTTCTTAGAAAAATGATGAATGTTGTTTTTGTCTGTGTGCTTGATTCTTATGTTAATTTAATTTTACTTATGATTCTTGAATATTTTTGAGCACTCAGTTTCATTTTAATTATTTTATTTGCTTAGAAAAAGTTTATGTAAACTCTAGAACCTATTTAATTATCACTTAAGGCGAAATTCTAGACTAAGCTATATTAGAAATATGATTTAGATCATTTTTGGGTCGTTTGAGCCTTTCAAGCCTATCTTAAACACTTGAATATCCTTAGTTTACGCATTCAAGCCAAATTTTATCATTTTCTTTGTTACCCATATTTTAGCCTAAAGCTTATAACGATTTCCTATATCTTACCTTTTGCCTTATAGCACATATGATCTTTATTGAGTATATTTTAAGTTATGTGATATTATAGGAGGAAGGGTGATGTTTTGAAATATTTTTTGAGGCAAAAAAAAAGTTATTATACCCTTAAAAAAATAATAATAAAAATAATAAGTCTGAGGGTATAGTACTTCCAAAAAAAGAAGAAGTTTGAAAAAAAGAAAGAGAAAAAAGAAAAGTAGAGTGCAAAAAAAAGTGGAAAACAAATTTGGGGGTTATATTTATAAAGTATTTGAGGTGAAGTTTTATAAAGATCCAAGAATAAGTTATGTGCTTTGGGTGATTTGAGCCATAAAAATGACCATTATTTTACCTTTACCCTAGTCATACATTACAAGCTTAAATAAAGTTTTATTGAACTTTGATATAGTATTAGTCTATATTAGTGGACAATGCTATGAAAAATAGGCTTATAAAGTTTATTTATCATCTATAGATTGTACATATATCACTTGATTGGATAAACTGATCTAAGTTGTGAATGATTAAATGTAACTATTAACATACACACTCAAGAATCTTAAGTGAGATTAAATTGGCATTTGAATTGAAATTCTAAGCTATTTGTAGTGTTCAAAGTTTTTCTTTAAGTTTAATATTATGTGAAATTTTTGAGGCAAAAATTTTGAGAATTGAATTGAGTTATGTTTAGGTATTTAGATGTTTTTTTTTAGGTTTTTTTGTTCTTTTGCTATGGACTAATAAAGTTTAAGTTTGTATAACTCTGTGAAAATATAGTTATTTATGGTCTTTCACTTGTATATTGTGTGTGTTTTTGAGTATTTTTAGTTTATTTTTTAAATTAATTTAAATTATTTTATTTTTAAGTATTTATAATTAGTTTACTCAAATTTTATTTTATTTTAGGTATTTAATTTAGTTAAGGATAATTTAGTTTTATTTAATTAAATTAGGATAATATTTTTAATTAGATTTAAGATTTGATTTACCTTTATTTTTAAGTTTCAATATGAATTAGTTTTAATTTATTTTATTTTGATTTAGATTTAAAAAGAAAAGAAAGAAAATCAGAAAAACAAGAGCTTAGATGCGCGAATATAAAATGAAAAGACCTCGTATTTCTGGTCGTCCAATTGAGCACCATGCCACCAGGATGCGCACGTGCAATACATGCAGATGAGCTAGCACATCTGAAGCTAGGAGATAACTTAAGCCTACCGACGTTTGGGCTGCAAGGAGTTGTCCCACCTAGCTGTGTCTGTTCCTGTACTCCACGAGTTCCGTGAAACTGGTTGTACAACTGTTTACAAGCTACCACTTCAGCATGTTAATTTTGACTATTCTATCAGCCAATGAGGACCCATTTAGGTGCCAAGTTCACGGGTTTTACCTGCATTGGATCACATCCCATAGCTCAAAAACGTGAGGAAGAGAGAGAAGAAGAGAAAGGTATTTGTGAGAGTTTGACACATCACTCAGCCAAAAGCCATCTTTAGAAACATGAATACTTGTACAACACTCTAATCTTAGTTATAAATAGCCAGAATATGAGGAGGAAAAAACACACACTAATTTTGGGAGAGAAAACTCATCTTTTTTTTTTTTTCAGAAAGAGTGTGAAATGAGTGCGAGGTTAGACTAGTTTTTAAAAAGGCTAGAGAGATGATCTTAGTTGTATAGTTTTTTTTTTTTTTATTTTCTAGCTTTGATTCCTGATAGTGCTTCAATGTTTATATATTTGGTTTGTTAAATTCTTAAATATTTTTAGTTTTAATATATTATTTTCTAGTTTCTCATATAAATTCAGTCATATTTTCTTTATGTGGTGATTTAAACTAGATTATAACTATATTTATTTTATTAGTTGATCTTTTACTGTAGTATTGTCTCTGTGATATATTGTCGATCTTAGATAACTAATAAAATAAGTTATTTTTTATGTTAATTGGAAGAATTTTTTATATTGAATATTTTAGATTAATATTCGTTATTCAATGCTATATTTTCCAGTTATGTGTTTGGGATGTGAAATATATAATTGAGTAGTGAATAGGAATCACAATTGGTAATAGTTAAATGAACAATTAAATGAGACTTGAAGCTTTTTTTTTTTTTTTTTTTTATATTGGTATTTTCACTTACTATTTCAGGGATTATTATTTTAATTTATTGCTCAGTTAATTTTTATTTTCGATTTCTCTTTTTATTTTTCGTTACCTTTTTACTGTTGATTTATTTCTCTGTAGAGAATCGACACATTAATCTATACTACGATAGTTACTAGTATAATTTGAGTGTAGACAGGTCTCACCACATCTTCTCTTTATTTTATGTAAACAAACTTTTAATTCTCATCATAATTGCATTAACTAATTGGGTGGTATATAATGAAGTCAGAGGGAAGGAGAAAAAGATAATGGAGGAGAAAAAGAAAAAGATGAAAAAGATAATGGAGGAGAAAAAGAAAAAGATGAGCACAATATGAAGAATAGGATTTAACTTGAAAGCTATTGTTGAAAAATAAGGTATACAATAAGCAATATATAAGAGAAAAAGATGTAGATGATGAGTGGTTAATGGAAAATAGAATTTGAATATTATGATGACTGGAAATAGAAAATAGGATTTTAAATTAAAGATTATTTTGGATTTTAAATCAAGATTTTAGTCAGGGTATAAGCAGAGTAGACTAATGTTGTCTCGACCCAAAACTCGGGTCAGTGGCAAAAAGAAAATTTTACTAAGATGGAAAATTTTTTAATTTATTTTAAAAAAGTCTCAAAAGTTTAAATTTTAGAAATAGTCTATTTAAATAAAATATTTGAAATTTTATTCCGTGAACTTCTCTCACAGTTCATATATACCATTAAACATAGATCGAATAATATTAAAAATATGAATTAATTATAAGTCCAAATATCATCATCATCATCCACAGTAAAAGTCAAAAATCAGAATGGTATACATAAGTTCACAAATATAATAAAAAGTACTAATTTTGGTTCAATACTAATACAAAATCCAAACAGTCTAAATACCACAATAACATGCTTCAAGCATTACTAAGATAACGAATTACAGTCAAGATGACCTCTTAATTCTTTTGATCACTGAAATTGCACTAAACACCACATGAGGAAGAAAGGTAGGGGTGAGTATAAAATGCCTAGTAGGAAAGTAGTTACCTCGATTGAAAACATTTTAGTGATAGAAAGTTCCTGCATGGTTATTTTAACTCCAAAACATACATACATATATAATCCAAACCAGCAATCCATATATATAAATATATATATATATATATATATATATAAAGAGCAGTATAATCAAAACCATTCAATTCATATGTACATGACACAAATCAACTAATTTCCAAATATAATCCAAAAATGACATAAAAAATACAATCCAATGGCCGGATTAAAAAGTCAAACTTAAAGCTCAAAACATCCAACAATGACAACTTTCAAACCAGATAATATAAGGTTATGAAATATATACCTTGAACTTTTTCTTGACGAGACGAATCCAATGAGTCTAAGAACATTGTCTGAAACGGTCCAAAACGGTGTTGGTGCCCAAAAATCCTCTGTGGCTTCTTCTTCTTCTCCAACGATGACGAGCGGTTCCAATGACTCCTTGAGGTTGGCGATGGGCCTAGTGTAGTGCAAGGTGGCCTTGCTGGCAGTCCCACAGCTGGACGATGGCCAGGCAAGCTTCAGCTCCCTAAGGTTGCTTCGGCCAAGAGCGTGTGCAAGAGAGAGACGAAGATGTCAGGGGGAGAGAGAGAGAGTGTGTGTGTGTGTGTGAGTAGGAAGAAGAACCCATGTGAATGAATGTATAGGACCATATAAACTTTTAAAAATTTGCACTATAGTCCCTCATTCCCAAAACTCTTTCAATCTAGTCATTAATAATTGTAATTTAGTCCATGTTTCAATAAACTTTTGCAGTTAAATTCTCCTAATATTAAATCTAGAAACCATTAAAATAACAAAAAAAATGTTGAATTTTACAAATGTTTGGCAATAGAGTCACCCCTAAACATAACATAAGTCGAGATGTTTTTACCAAACAAGAATAGTAAATACTACATTGATAGACAAATCTGGTAAATAAATTAATGCCTCTAGTAATGCTTTTCGACCTCATATCTACAATAATAGTACTTTATAATGTGGGATTAGCTTAGTAGTTACTAGTTAGTCCTAAAGCTTTACATGTTAAGAATTATAATTTTGTTTTCTGAACGTAACAATCATACAAAAATTGAACATAAGCAAATATGAAGGTTATAATGAGTTCTTTTAGGTTAAATACGTATGAAACGTCCTAGAATTTCTTCTCATTCATACTTTTGTTTTGAAGACTTTAGTTTGTTTCACTAGTATTTTGTTTTTTTTTGGGTTAAACGTCATCTTATCACTAGTTGACCCCATCCTCTACAATATTTCTAATTCAATCGTTGGAATCCGTCAATTTTGTAAATAAAAAATGAATAACATGCTTGTGAATTCCTATAATTGGTCTATCCATTCTTCTAAATTCGATCAAAATTATTCACGAAAAATAGCAATTATTTAATATTAATCCCTTTTTTTGAGTGAATTTCCTCGAAGATTTCATTAATAACCAATTAAAACGGTCTCATTAATTACATTGAGTACATACAAATTCCATTACTTCTAGAGATGAACAAATCTCTTCACGGTGATCATCAGTAAAAACCACTTCTTTATATGAGGTTCATCGCCAAAAGTCATTCTCCTGACGATATCTATCAATAAACGTCATTTTTTCACGACATTTATTAGTGAATGTCACATAAAATTTTCTAAATCTGGCTATTGAAGACCCCAAATCAGAGGAACAAAAAAAAAAAAAAATACACCAAAAAATATCATAGATCTAAATTTGAGTGTACATTAAAAATAGAAAAAAAAATATAAAAATACTCAAAAATATTACAGATCTAAATTTGAGTGTACAAAAAACACTATAAATTTAAATTTAGGTGAACAACTACTTTTACAAATGAAAGAAAAATGAAAAAGAAAAACACAAAAAAGAAACTGAAAGAAAAAACACAAATAATCCACACCGGGGATATGGGGAAGAACTTGCACCCTGGTAAAAATAACACCTACTAGTGGAGGAAGAGGGGCGTTGGGCTGATGAAATGCCGAAGAACCTAAAGAGAAGGCATAGCTTCTCTCTCTCTGGAGAGAAGAAGCGTTCAAGCACTAATATTAAATCCTATTTGAGTTGCCTAACACACATATTCTTCTTATATTTGAAATGCTCCGAACACGATCTCAAAAGAAAACTCGTTGCCAAAACCCAAAATCATTGAGCCAAAAGACCAGCTTTCCATTAACCAAAGGATAGTTTTGTCTTTTTGTGGTTCAGTTTTAACCATAGAATGGGGGAGAAATTTGTAATTTGAATTGATATGTTAATTTTTTTTTAAATAAATTGAAATGTTAATCAAATACATTTGTTACATTTTTCTTTTTCTTTTTCTTTTTTAGAAAAAATTCTTTTGTTATCTTTTAAAACACAACCTCCAAGATATTTTTTCATTTTGTCCTCTATTTATACAATTTTTGTTTTTTAAAGAAACTATTTTACTGGTTTCAATCACTTGAGATTTCCCCTTTTATTTAAATAAATTATTCATTTAAATTAGCGAAAGTGCATTAGGTGTCGTATTTAAAAGGGGACCGGCTCGTCTAATTTTTTCTTATCGACTGGCCCTTTGCTTTGCCAAATAATGGAGCGAGTGTGCTTCAGTTCCCTCCCCAGAAAAGCGTGAATATCAGTAACTGCTTAGATCTCCTGTCTGCTCTTTTTATTTTTTTATTTTCTCTCTCTCTTTGGGTGTTGAGATTCGTACGGAAATGATGGAGAGTCTGCTAAAAGACTTTTCTGTGGAGTCCAAGCATCCATCGCCGGAGGCTCAACAGAGATGGAGATCGGCCGTCTCCATCGTCAGAAACCCTCGCCGAAGGTTCCGCCATGTCGCTGATCTCGTTAAGCGCTCTGAGGCTGACAAGAAGAAGAAGATTATCCAGGTTTATTTCCTAATAGACTCTCTCTCCCTCTCTCTCTCTCTCTCTATATATATGTATGTATATGTGTAGATTGGTTTGTGAATCGCAGTATGGATGGAGAACCGTTAGATCTACGATTTTGGTAGAAATTGTGTGCTTTTTCTGTGTGGTTGCCGAGAAAAAAAGCGGGAAAATCAGAAGCAAATAAAAACGAATTTAACATTTCATTTTCGGTTTTTTTTTTCTCCCAAAGATATTTATTATGATTTACTTTAATCACAGTATGCACATAGGATCGTGAGTTACTGTCGATTTACTTTTTTTTTTTTTTTTTCCTTTTATTATAGATGACCGAGTTTCTGATGCTTATTTGCCATTAAAAGTGGAAAAACTCACTTTCTTGCTTTTTCTCGGCATCCAAACAGAAAGTCTGTCCCTCTGTGAGCGGATTGTCATTCATACGGTGAGTTTCTTGAGATAGAAAAATCGTATGAGCTATAGTGACGGCTGGTTCCTCGCGCAGAATCGTGCAATTGGGACCCTGTGCCACTTATAGAATATTATATTAATTTCCGATTTAAAACGGCCGTTGCACATTTCTTTCAAAGCAATGTCATAACGCATTTAATTAATAAATTAGATTAGACTTTATTCGAGTCCTAGTTGAATTATTTTGATATTGGACGGACACCACTAATATTCTGTATAACATTATTCTTTTCAAGCGAGTGGACAAGGAGACTAGGTCTTAAAATCTTAATTTCAATTGGGATGAGAAAATTAAAACTTTAACAGAAATAATCATGAGAAGTAATTATTGATTATTGGGTCAGGAGGAGGAAAATAATCGTTGGATTAATTTTTTGGTCGACGTGTTGCTGTCTGATTGGACCCTCTGGATTAGATTTGCAAACGTCTCTTGTGACATGGACACGTAGAACTAGTACTAGTACTAGTAATTTACAAAAGCTGAGACACCCTTGTGCAGAAAGGAACCAAAAAATGTGTCCGCCTCAACATGAAAATTATTTCTGTTTTCATGTTCGTTTATGTTGGGGTGGAATCTGATCTTAATGAACGATCTTCTGCACATTTTCCTTCTGCAACAGAGACACATAATAATTGTCATTTGCATAACGAAAATAATCCATTTATTTTTACGGCTCCTTGAATTATCCATTTTAGGGAAAAAATTCCGAAATGAGAAATATTGTGTATCTTAATTCAAATTTGGGAATTCTAAAATTAATTCTCAAGTCTCAACAATAAAAACTCGATATGGGGATTGGGTTTTCTATGAGTATTGGCCCACTGAGGCTTTTAGCGCCCTCTAGCAGTCTTTTCATGGAAAAAAAAAAAAAAAGGATATCAGAAAGATGTGCAAACATTTGAAGAATATTTTTGTGATTTAAACTTGAGGCTGAAATTGAAAATGACCAAAATTCAAAAGTAAAATAAAATTGTCGTACATAGGTGTATAGTGGGGGCAGGAGAGTACGACTTTAATAAAGCTCTAGTTTGACTTTATCTTGAATGATGACAAGAGGCGAAACTTCCTCGCTATTTCATTAGTTTTTGTTGAGACTTTAAAAAAGAAAAGAAAATGAGTAAAAAGGGGAAGAAAAATAAGGAAAATAATATATAATTAGGTAGCGTCTAATTAGTTTTGAACTGGTAATTACTAATTAAAGCAGCTGGGAATCGCGTGCTCTTATCATTTTCATGACATGGGTGTCTGTGTTTCTCACTACTTCAATGTCTGATGCTAATTTTTTTTTTCTTAATGTATTAATTTTTATTTCTCTTTTGGTGCATTCGCTTTTGTATGATTAAACTAATTTTTGTCGGGGAGATTCTCTTCTTGCTTGTAGTTATGTGTCGCTGTCAGTCGGCTCAACGATAAATCTATTGCTTTATGCAATTACTTTTTTTTTTTAATAATGGTCTTGTTCTTACGCGGTACAGACGCGGCTTTGTTAGTTATCACATTTCATTTTATTTAAATTAGGTTTTGACTTTTATTCAATTTGTTTTTCTTTTAAAAAAATTAGATTTTTTTTTTTTTTTTATATTAGAGTTTGCTAGGAAAAAAGATCGTCCACTGCTCCTACTGATAGGATGTTCAAAATTTATACTATTTAATCTAATATGCAATCCATTTTAATTCGTAAAGTGTAGTATGTTACGCTAACTGATGACATGTAAGTTCTTTGCTGTCGTACATTTCAGGTTTGAAAAATTAGTGCTCGACATTTCCAGTTTTATTTACTGCAAAGGACATTATATCGGTTATACACCTCAGAGACTCCAAACTTAATTAATTTCGAAAGATGTTAGAAAAATTTCTTGGCTTAGAAAAATTTCTTGGCTACTTTATTATCTATAATTTTTTAAATGCCAATTTTCTTTTTCGTTTTTATTTCATACATGATTTATCATCTTTGCAACCATATTTGTTGAATCGCTCTTTACCATGACTGTAAATATGGGAATACAAAATTGCATTTTAAGTACAAACCAATAAATTATTGTTTCTTTGCCACGATTTATGTGCAAACTATCATCGTGCATGCAAAAAATGAATCCTCAAAGGTCGCCAATGCAGTAGAAATTTTTTTACTTACGCGTAGGTATTTATTTTTTAGTCATTGAATTATCATTTAATTTATCATTTAATGATAATTCAATGGTTATAATGAAATATATAAAAATACGTATATTATTAATACTATTTTTTTCTCTTACTCTTTATAATAAAAAATTACGCATAATAAATTTTCATTGGTCAAAATAATTCTTATATATAGATAAAAGAAAAATACTTACTATATTGGTGCCCATATATTAATACATGTATTTAATATATATATATATATATATATATATATTTATATTTTTACCAGTAGATTTTGGCGTTTTACTTTCTAAATTTGACCTGATATAATGTCAGTCATCAGTGAGGCACATTATGGACAACTACGTAGGTGTATGGATGGGAAATAGAGTACTTTAGGATGGATGGTAGGAGAATTTCTTATTGCTTAATATTGCTTTTTCGCTTGAAATTCATTAACTTTCCAATGTGCCACAATTATATCTCTTGAGTGTATGATTCTCGTAGTGATTTGACTTACCTTCTTCATTACTTTGCTTTAACAGGAAAAAATACGAGTTGCTCTTTATGTTCAGAAGGCAGCACTACAGTTCATTGATGGTATTATCGGTGCTCAGTAAAGTTCTTCTGCCTCCTTATAGTTTTGTTTAATTTTGATTTGTGTTGTGCAGCTGGTGGTCGAATTGATTACAAGCTGTCTGATGAGGCTAAACAAGCAGGTTTTGATATTCATCCAGATGAGGTGGCAGCTATCATACGTAGCCATGATACTAGGGCCTTGAAAAACAATGGTGGTGTAGATGGAATATTAAGAAAAGTTTCTGTCACTGCAAATGATGGAGTTAGCGAAAGTGATATACCTACTAGGCAAAATATTTTTGGGGTCAATCGTTATGCTGAAAAACAAGCTAGAACTTTTTGGACGTTTGTGTGGGAAGCATTGCAAGACTTGACTCTAATAATTCTTATGGTATGTGCTGCGGTTTCTGTAGGTGTAGGAATCGCTACCGAAGGGTGGCCAAAGGGCATGTATGATGGTTTGGGAATCATACTGAGTATTTTCTTGGTCGTCATGGTTACTGCTATCAGTGACTACAAGCAGTCCTTGCAATTCAAAAAATTGGATGACGAGAAAAAGAAGATCTTTGTTCATGTCACTAGAGATGGTAGAAGACAAACAATTTCCATTTATGACTTAGTTGTCGGAGATATTGTTCACTTGTCAATTGGAGATCAAGTTCCTGCTGATGGGTTTTTTATATCAGGTTACAGTTTGCTGATTGATGAATCAAGCTTGTCAGGTGAGAGTGAACCAGTTAATGTCCACGAAGGGAAACCTTTTCTTCTTTGTGGGACCAAAGTGCAGGATGGATCGGCGAAAATGTTGGTTACGACTGTTGGTATGAGGACTGAATGGGGTAAGTTGATGGAGACACTGAGTGAGGGTGGAGAAGATGAGACCCCACTACAGGTGAAGCTGAATGGTGTTGCTACAATTATTGGTAAAATTGGTTTGGGTTTTGCTGTGTTAACGTTTTTGGTGTTAACAGGAAGATTTTTGCTGGAAAAAGCATTTCACCATGAGTTTAATATTTGGTCATCAACTGACGCACTGAAACTTTTGGACTACTTTTCTATTGCAGTAACTATAATTGTTGTTGCAGTTCCTGAAGGATTACCGTTGGCAGTGACACTCAGCCTCGCTTTTGCAATGAGCAAATTAATGAGTGAAAAGGCACTTGTGAGGCGTCTTTCTGCATGTGAAACAATGGGTTCTGCTAGTTGCATTTGCACAGATAAAACAGGAACACTAACTACGAATCATATGGTGGTTAACAAAATATGGATATCTGAAAAATCTATAGAGGTAAAATGTAAGGAGAGTGAAGATAAGGTAAAATCTGAGATATCTGAAGAGGATTTAAGCATCCTGTTGCAAGTGATATTTCAAAATACTAGTTGTGAAGTTTCTAATGTAGATGGAAAGATCACAATCTTTGGGTCCCCAACAGAGAGAGCAATATTAGAATTTGGCTTGCTTTTTCATGCTGACTTTGATGCGCAGCGTAGAGATGTCAAGATACTTAAGATAGAACCTTTTAACTCAGTCAGGAAAAAGATGTCTGTACTTGTGGCTCGTTCTGATGGGGGTAAGCGTGCTTTTTGCAAAGGTGCATCAGAAATAATATTAAGTATATGTAACAAGGTTGTGGACTTAAATGGACAACCTGTTGATTTATCAGACCAAAAGGTAATGAATATAACGGAAGTTATAAATTCCTTTGCTTCCGAAGCTCTAAGAACTCTCTGCTTGGCTTACCAGGATATAGATGACGACTCTTTTGATGAAAACAATATCCCTGATAATAGCTATACATTGGTAGCAGTTGTTGGAATCAAGGACCCTGTGCGCCCTGGCGTGAAAAATGCAGTTGAAACTTGTTTAGCTGCTGGAATAACTGTTCGAATGGTGACTGGTGATAATATAAACACAGCTAAGGCCATTGCGAAGGAATGTGGCCTACTCACACCAGATGGTTTGGCCATAGAAGGACCAGAATTTCGTAATTTGTCTCCTGAACAGATGAAGGAGCAAATTCCCAGAATTCAGGTTCTGAAATGAATGTTCAAAATAGTTTTTATCTTTCTGCTGTGTAATTGTGATATACAAAATGCTTCAACTTTTTTCATATGGACACAGGTAATGGCACGATCTTCGCCGTCAGACAAACACACTTTGGTGACCAATTTGAGAAAAATGTTTGGTGAGGTTGTTGCAGTGACTGGTGATGGGACCAATGATGCTCCCGCACTGCATGAGGCAGACATTGGACTTGCTATGGGTATAGCAGGAACAGAGGTTCGTGTATTTGCTACCTTAAACTAGTACTTTTGTCTTCCTTGTCATATAATCTATCCCCGCATTTAATTCAGTAGAATATTGTCTTCTTCCCTGTTAGGTGCCCGTTTCTAGTTACTGTCTCTTTTTTTGGCAATCTGTTAACTTCTCTGTTTCTGCTGTACGTCAAGTTTGGAGTTCTTTTTAAATTGATTACGAATATTCTAGTTTGGAGCTCATTTTAACTGAATATTGTATCATATCATATTACTTGTCTTGTTCTTGCCTTAAATGCTTGTAACCTGTAGCCATTTACTTTCTTGTTTTCAAGTTAAATCTCGTTTGGTGCTCTTTTTTTGCAATGCTTTCTTCCGAGCTACTTCTATTAGAGATATGGTTTAATATTCTGTTGCTACTAGGTTATTCCCTTTGTAGAGACTTTCCAATCCAGCATTTAGCTTAAAGAATAACAACCTTTCAAAACTACCACCGCTCTCTCCATGAACGTGCTAGTCTAACTTGCTCATTATCGAACACCTATCTTAGAGCCATTAATAGCACATATATTTTACAAGTTCTTTTTCTAATGCGAGAAAAGGTTCAAGTTTCTAGCAATTGAATTTGATGCAGACATTTTAACAATTGCAACATGATATTGTTTATAAAGCCACTAATAATATATTTTGACAATTTCTTTTTCTGATGCGAGAAAAGTTTCAAACCAATTGCTGCAGGCATTTTAACAATTTCAACATGATATTGATTATGGTTTAATATGCTTTAGTATTTGTTTTCTTGTTCTGCTCCTTGATGATATGATGCTATATTTTCTTGTTTAAACTGACCCTTGTGCGAATACTTCATGCAGGTCGCTAAAGAAAATGCTGATGTCATCATAATGGATGATAACTTTTCAACTATTGTAAATGTGGCTAGATGGGGACGTTCGGTATACATAAACATTCAAAAGTTCGTTCAGTTCCAGTTAACGGTTAATGTTGTTGCGCTAGTGCTCAATTTTTTCTCTGCTTGCATCTCAGGTTTGTTGGTCTTGCTGATTTTTATTTTCCACTAATAGCAATTGATGGTATTATGATGAGTAACAATAATATTCTAATTACTTTCAGGATCTGCTCCTCTTACGGCTGTCCAACTGCTATGGGTCAATATGATTATGGACACTCTTGGTGCATTGGCACTGGCTACAGAACCTCCAAATGATGAGCTTATGAAAAGGCCCCCAGTAGCAAGGGGTTCAAGCTTCATCACCAATGCCATGTGGAGGAATATCATTGGTCAGAGTATTTACCAACTGGCTGCCCTTGCAGTGCTTAATTTCTATGGAAAGAAACTCCTAGGACTTACTGGTTCAGATTCAACTGCGGTTCTCAACACCTTGATATTCAACACATTTGTATTTTGCCAGGTACACCTCGAAACAAATAAGATGCTATATATTTTCTGAAATGCAGTTCGTCGTCTCTATACTTCTAGGCTCGAGTACTCATGTTTGGTTAAATTGCAAGCATAATGCTCCTTTACTTTTTGTTCTTGCAGGTGTTTAATGAGATTAACAGCCGTGATATAGAGAAGATAAACATATTCCGCGGCATGTTTAGCAGCTGGATATTCATTGGTGTCATGTTTGCCACAGTGGCCTTCCAAGTGATAATAGTTGAGTTCTTAGGCACATTTGCCAGCACTGTACCATTGAACTGGCAACTATGGGTGCTCAGTGTCTTAATCGGAGCGGTTAGCCTGATAGTTGCAGTTGTTCTGAAATTGATCCCTGTTGAAAGGAAACCTAGGCAGCACCATGATGGCTATGAAGAACTCCCAAGTGGTCCAGAGCTTGCTTAAATATGTGCAAATGGGAAAGTCACTATTTTCCTTGAGTGATTTTTAAATGCAGATAACTATTAGTGATTTATTCTATTAGACCAGGGACGTTCTTTTTTCACTGGAGATAGATCTAGGAGAAAAGACGAATAGAAGGATTATGATTTTTTTAAAGTTGTCAAACAACATCTAACTTTCACCATTAAAGCTTGAAAATAGGGACTTAGGTGATATTTCATCGAAATTTCCCTCGAAGTATTTTTTTTTTTTTTAGTTGGTATTGATGAATTATTTTTGTTTATACAATTACAAACTGTATTGAAACAAATTATGAAATTTCGACGGCTTATGATTATTGCTTTCAGTAAAGTCTTGAAGTAGTTAAAACTTAAAAAAGCAGCATGGTGTCACTGTAAAACACTTGCCTAAAAGCTTGAGTTAGAACTAACGATGAGTAATTTTTAGAAGATTTTTGTTGGTGCATATGGTACACTTCTTTGGCCTTCTGTATTTGCCAGGGAAGGGTGGATCTCCTTTATCAATCAGGGCTGTGGGTTCCCTCTTTACGATCAGGTGAGGGGGTCCCTTCGTTGTGGGGCCAGAAGCGTAGTAGCTTTTATTCTTGTTAGTCCCCGGCTGATGATCGTGCTAACTTATAGGCCACGTTTGGTACGCAAGTTAGCACAGATTTGATGCATCATATTAATCATATTATACTGTATTGTATTATTTTTATATAGTATTATATTTAATTTTGCATTGTATTAAGAATTTGTATTAAATTATACTATATTTGGTGATCAATTGTATTGTACTATATTAAGTATCAAATTTTTTCAACTATACATAATTCTTCTCTATTATAATTCTCTCTCCTCATCCTCTCTCTATCTACTTTCTCTCTTCTCATTCTCACCCTTCCTTTTCCTTTCCTTAGCTTTCTCTTCCCTCTTCTTGTCCTCGATTTTCTCTTTTCTCATTCAAGGCCTTGGCTTTCTCTTTAATAAATAAATAAATAAATCAAGTAAAATAAAGTAACTATTTTTCTTCTTTTTTTTTTTTTTAAAAGTAGTAACAAAACACAATATCTGAATTCCCTTTAATTCCAATACATGACTATAGTTTTTTTTTTTTTTTTAAAAAAAAGTCTATAATAGTATCATATCATCATCTGAGAAAAGATCAATTAGTACTTCATTATCTAAGTAACTAACACAAACCATATACTAAAAATATACAAAATAAAACCAAATTCTAACTTGCAAATACCCAATAAAGCTTATGTTGTTTCAAGAGGCTTAGACTTAGAAAGTTGGAAAGTTCAGGATAATTCTCATAAGACAATCAAAGACGAAGTCTAACTTCACTAAGAATTCTTCTCACAAATGTATCTCATAGTGAGCTATCTATCGACTTAAACGTTGCTACATATTGTGGTTTCTCCAATATGTGAGTTAAGGCATCAAGTTGGTCATCATCTGAAAGGCCCATTTGTTTCAACTCCCAAGCAATATCCTTACCATCTTCATTGCCTTGAACCAATCGCTCGCTAATCAACCTTACTTTCTCAAATGATTGTTCAAACATCATCTTGAAGGAAGAAGCAATTTCAATCATCCCATCATGCATGTTCTCTGATCTAGATCTCTTTCTTCGAGTAGTTGGCATAGAGGAAGTTTGATTTACCGACCTAGTCTCATCATCATCTTCACCAACCTCTTGGTTCATATTCTCAACCATGTCTGCTGGTGTTTCTGCTCCTCTCCCAGTTGCTCAATCTTTTCCAAAGATAATAGCTAGTCTCTCAAATACAGGAAACGATTTGTTTCTCCATCCTTCAGCATCTTTATTATATTGCAATAAGTACAGCAAGCAGTAAATATAACATGTTAATGCTAAGAACAAAAAGTGACAAAATACATATAACAAATAACTAATATATCTCATACCTGAACATAATTCAACCAAGCTTCCTTACTATCAACTTCCACGCACTTTACGTCATTCCAGGCAAAACCATTTTTGTTAAGCACGTCATAAACTATACCATATTGCTTTTTTAGCATCCTTATCTTATTCTCAATATGTGGAGTAGTTCTCAATCCACTATTGGGAATCAAGTTATTCATTGCCTTCTCAATCTCTTTCAATGTCCCTGATTTTAATGTTTCATTATCACAACGATTACCACATTTTACCACAACATCCTTAAGCACCCTGAATAATGAATCTTCTTCAAATTTACTCCATGTATGTATAGTAGAAGGTTTTTTACTACTGTTCTGTTCACTGCTACCCCTAATATCCATGTCTAAATAAAACAAACATGATACAAAAGCACAAATAAATAAAACGAAAAGATGTTTTCAAAATGATTACAAACAAAAGAAATGAGTCATTATATAGAATCAAGCATCTCAAATTAATAAACTATCATTATATTAGTATAACATAAACCAAAAGATAAAATAAACAAAGTTTATCCAAACATGTGACACTAATGGCCTCTATGTTGCCTCCACTCATTATACATTTAAGTCGCTAAATTATTTCTCCATTCAGTCCACTGATTTGAAGATTCTACTGTGTCAATAATTTCATCATCATCTTGGGTTTTTGATTAGAGGTCCTTGCAATACGACACCTCTGATTATCATATTCTTCTTCTGCTAGATCTATAGCCATTTCTCTCCTAATCAAATTATGTAAAAGACAACAAGTTGTAATGATCCTACATTGAGTTTTAATCAGAAAAAAGACAGATTCCTCAAGATAGACCACCGGACCTTAAGCAAGCCGAAACATCTCTCTATCAAATTTCTAGCAGATGTATGTTTCATGTTAAACTACTCCTCATTGTTCCTTGATACATTTCTACCCCATTCAAACAAGTGATATGCAGTTCCTCTATAAGGGGATAGAAAGCCTCACCATTAGTATACCATGCACCCACGAGATAGTAATAACTTAAAAGTGACAAGTTGATAAATATAATTTTAGTCTAATAATAATTTGAAAATTGTTCAATATTAGGAAAAACTACCAAATTTACCTCTAGGAAACTTTAAGCCATTTGACCTACTCATAGCATCACAGAGTACTCTAGAATCTGATACAGAGCCCTCCTAACCCGGAAAAACAAATATAAACTTCATATCTCGTGAGCAAACTCCTAGTACATTTGTTGCAATATTACTTTTTCTTGTTCGATACCTAGGCTTGTCACTTTCAGGCACCGGCACCTCAATGTGAGTACCATCTAATGCCCTTAGATAATTCTTAAACTATCTCTATCGCTCATCAGTGCATTTAGCAGGAACAGGATTCGGAACAGATAATAGGGTCTCTTGTAATCTTAAAACTCCACGCAGTATCGAATTGAAATACCTACTAATAGTTTCTCTGGACCGTTTAAACCTACTACCAATTGTGCGATTTTTTACATTATGAGCAAGTATACGAAGAAACATGCACACTTGCTCCTCCACAGTTACTAAACCATCCTTCTTCACCCTTCCATTAGGACGAAGTAATTCACATCATACTTCAAAAGTCTTCCTATTCATTCTAAGCTCATTCACACAGATTATATCACCTTCTCCTATCAAACTATTCAAATATTGCAACCGAGTTTCATGTCTAGGCAAAGTGCGATTTTTAAGCACATATTTCTTGTAATTTTTGTCGACCAAATCATATATCACTAATAACATCATCACACACATACTCATCATTTGCACATGCCACTCCATATCTATTAAAAATGGAAAAAAAAAAAAAAAAACTGAACAAAATATAGATACATAAAGAATAAGCAAGAACAAGAGATGCAAATATATATATATATATATGGCACCAATTCAATAGCTATTTTTTTTTTTTACCTATGTATTAACATGCACATTCTTTTATTGTAAAAAGTAAGAGAAAAAAAGAGCATTAATGATACACGTCTTTTCATATACTTCATTATAATTATTAATTATAACTATTAGATCACCGTTGTTAAATAGTGATCCAACTAAAAATAAAGAAAAAAATACCTATTGGATTGGCAATATATATATATATATATATATATATATGTATATCTGTAAACCCAAAACCCAGCAAAGAGATTAAATTTATTTTAACCCATAAAAAGCAAAACAAAGATAATTAGAGATGATATGCCTTCAATACATGTATTCAATACATGTATAGTATTCATTTCCCATAATTTAAGACAACAGCATAACCCTAAGCCCAAAATTAGAAAATCCAAAAATACAAAAAATCGCAAAGTTGTAGATTCGAAAAACAAATGACTGAGCTCACCTTAAAACTTGGAATTGAGATTAGATCAGATTGTTGGGCAAATCGAAAGAGCAGAAGCAACCCAAAATGGCAAAGAAGGCAGAAATCATGGCCATTTTTTGAACGGAAAAATGCTTGAGAAGAGGAGAGATGCCGATCTAGATGAAAGAGAGCTTCAGGGTATCACAATTTTCGATCGGACAAAAGCTCGGTGAAGGAGAAAATGGATAGAGGTTCCTGTTAGGATGATGATGTAGAAAACATGCTTTGGATGCAAAGTAAATACTATACAATCTAATACGGGACTCTTTTTTTTTCTTTTTTTTTTTTTTTTTTTTGGTATTCCACAATATAGAGTTTATTGTATTATAATGGAAAGGTGTATTAAAATTAAATACTACAATACAGAGCAACCACCAAACATAGTATTGTACTAAGCTAATACAATATATGAGCTTAATATAGGGTGCCAAACGTGCCCATAAACATATAAAAAAGCAAGTCTGTTGAGAGGGAGACTTGAAATCTTATTTGGTTTCTTCTTTTAACTTCAGCTTTGTTAGGGGGAATGAGAGTGAGTTTAACACCTGATTCAACTATTTACTCATTAAGAACCTGAGGAAATTTACCTAAAAGGGATTTTGGTCAAAGAAAAATTGAAATCTTATTCCACTCGTGATTTTTTCCTTTTAAAGTTATACCAAAACAAAATAGGAGGGGTTGTTGGTGGGGTTACTCTTGTTCAAGCATTATTGTAGACTTCTAGTATTACAAGAAAAGGTAATGGCAACTGCCACTGAACCAAAGACCATAAGTATCATGAAAATTCATTGTTCACTTGTGTTCATACATACGGGTCAAACCTAATTCATAGGGGTTGATGTATTTGATCAATATTTCTCTAATAAACCACATCTTTGTTAATGCTCTTGAAACCTTTTGCAGGTACTGTATGAGGCTTCCAATCAAATAGTGAATACACAATTGTTATTAATGCTAAACACAAGGCGCTCAAATCAAATATCATGGCATATAGCTCGGAAACTAGTTATTGAGAGAGACTCAGATGAGTCAGGTGAACATTGGAAGAGAAACGGGAACACTAAATGGCATGGGAAACGTAGCCCAAGCTCCACAAAGAGCTTTTTTTTTTTAAAAAAGGTTTGCATTTGAGATCAATTAATTTTTTTTTTTTTTTTTTTTTATTGAACTTGCTCTTTACTTTTATAGCAGGTTAAATAAGTAGCTGGGAATTTTGGCTCAACATCACATTCTTCAATGATTTGTTGCCTTAGTTTCTTCCTGAAAAGTCTCGAATAAATTTTTTTGTGGTTTGAGTTGTGATTGGATTAAATAGTTCTATTCTTTGACTGTCTTTTCAGTTTTGTTTCATTGGTTTTTCGCTTGCTTCATGGAGATTCTTACAATGAAACATTAGTAAATTAAAAATAAAATTCTCAAGGCTAAGACTAAGTGTTGTGCATGAAATTATGAGATTTTTCCTTTCTTCAAAACAAGTTCTATCCGTTTCTTTTTTTTCTTTTTTTTTTTTTCATGTAAGCGTAATATTTTTTTTTTGAAAAAGAGAGATACTTTCATTGATAATAGCAAGATAGCACAAAACACATCAAAGAGTTATTGACTACAAAATAGACAACAATAATAAATTATGGTAAAGTATTAGAGGAATACAAAATAGACGACCATAATAAATTATTGTAAAGTATCAGAGGAATACTATCATCCTCGCGAAATCAATACGATAATAAATTATTATAAAGCATTGGAGGAATTTAGCACACTAGTATCCTTGTGAAATCAAAACAGAATATGGGGATTCATATGCATCACTGATGTTATACACTTAAATAGAGTTTTTCAGATCATCTGTTGGCTCGTTGCGACCCTCCACTTAACATATATTGTTAGTATCTCTTTGTTCATATCAAAAGACCATTAAAGGGTAGATACCATTGTACAAATATCTATATTTATATAAATCTGAATGAAAACCATACTAAAAGAATTCGTAATATAAGATCTACTAAAAACTACCATAAATCTAGATTTTGGTATATTAACGCAACGAGAACATGAAATAAAATCAAGAACAGTACAACTAAACCTGGGTGGAGTTATATTTTCCCAAAATGATTGATTATATAAAGATATAATATAACAAACAAGAAAATGAAAACAATAATCCTCACTGAAGAGAGATCTAAAAGACCTCCCTCTCTAGCGGGTTAGAGGAAGCTGAAAGAAGAAGAGCAAAATAGGAGTGTATAAATATACACACATAAATAAATACCCCTAAAATTATGAAAACAAACCAATATAGAAATTACCTACCTAATTTCATAGGCTACAGATGGATTTGCTAAATAATAATAATTGACATATCTATGGTAAATATATATGTTGATAGAGTTAAATCAAAGGTTTAGGATTCAACTAATGGTTTGTGAGGTCCATTTTTTCCTTTTATTATTTTTTTTTACAGAAATGATTTTTGTCATTAGATTTGATGTAAACGGTTTGAAAAGAAAATAATGTACCAATATATTCAAAGAATTGGACTCTACCATAGAATTACTCAATAATAATGCTTTCTTTATAAATAATAAATAATTCGTTAAACGTGCAACGATAAAACAAAAGCTGTAAATGTACGCGATTATATACAAGGCTATTATTTGACAGGTTTTTTTTCTTTAAGCCGATGGATCATTATCGAACGACTATCATGATTTGAATATTTAAGAAAAATAATAAATACACATTATTTAATACTCTCTCTCTCTCTATTTTTTATCATGAAAAGGCATGTGTGATGAGTTTTAATTGGGCAAAATAATATCTATAGATATGTTAAAAAAATACATATTAAATTAGTGCATGTATATATATATATATATATATATATATATATATTCAAATTAGATAGAAATATTATTTTATGGTTTGAAAAATACACCTTCTTAGCAAATAATGTTTTTTTTTTTTTTTTGGCTAATGTTCAATCTTTATTATATAGAGCTAATTGTGGTTTTTGTCAATATATTCCCCGTATAGAGATCAGTGGCCCATGAATTAGCAAACTTTCATCTTAGTCAAACCAATAACATGTTTTGGATTGACTCTTATCCTATTGTTATTTCTTCTAGTGTTTTGGATATATGTATAAATTAATAATTGATAAAATAAAATACATAAAAATTTGCAATATAAAGAAGTATTTTCTAGATAATTTCTATTTTCTTAATTTTTTTCTTTTTTAAAACCTAAATTGAACTCAATTTCATTTTTTTTAAGTGAGACTTAACTAATAATCTCTTCTACTTATTACAAAGAAAGGAAAATAACTCACATACTTTAAGAGTTGAACTTCTAACTTAATATCCAATCTCCACCCCACCACACCCACTGAGCTAGTCCCAGTAGACTAACAATAAAACTCAATCTCATTCTTAATTTTTTAAAGTTCATACTATATATTTGGCACATGATTTGGAATTTATTTGTAATGATTTGGATATTAAAAGTTTACTATTTATTAATGTTATGTTAAATGTACATAAATATCTTTAAATAATATATATTTGAGATATTAAATTTGGGCACCAATCCAATAAATATTTTTTTTTTACCTATTTATAGATATTATTTTGCCTATCACGCACGTCTCTTCATGGTAAAAGTGGAGAGAGAAAAACATTAAATAATGAGTTTATTTTTTCAACTCCTCAAATTATAATAGCCGTTAGATCGTTATCTAACGACTAAAAAAATTACTTATAAATAGGTAAAAAAAAAAATCTATTGAATTGAGAACTATTGAATTTTAAAGCTATATTTATCATATGTGTATCTACTTCTTACGTTTTTTTATGCACGATGAAATTAATTGTTAGACTTCTATTTATGTATAAGTAATATATATATATATATATATATATGAACTTTTATGTATATACATGTTAACCTCTAAGCTTCTATCAATGCATAGATTAACTTTTGATTATATGCCTTATTTTAAAAAAAAAAATTATGAGTAAAATCATAATCTTCTTTCTAAATTAATAAATAATTTATTTATCAATAAATGAATAACCTTTCTAAAATAATAATTTTTCTTAATTCAATTATTAATATATAAAGGTTTTATTATAGGTGGTAGGAGCTTAAAATTGAAAAAGGGAAATTAAGGAAAGAAAATGGAATTTGACATGAATAGTAATAATTTGTACTAAAATAACTTTTTGATAAGTGTTTTGAATAATGGCTTTTGTAGTAGTGTTAGAGTGTTATCATTGATCCTAAGACGTCATAATTTTATGATCATAATGTTGTGTGACTCTAGTTACATAGCACTATGATACCACTAGAAAAATTATTTTTCAAAGTACTCCCACTAAAGTCATTTTAGTTCATAAAAAAAAAAAATCATTTTCCCCAAAAAGTAACAACTAAATATGGAATGAAATAATCATTCCTCTTCATGAATGAAAATTCCACTAAAATGAGAGTAAAGCCATTCCATTGGAATAGATCAACTAAACAAATGAATGTAGACGTCTCCATTTCATTCTATCCAACCAAGCATTATCTCGGGTCAAAATGAGATTAACCTCTTAATTTGGGTGCCAAAATGAATTTTTTTTTTTTTTTTTTACTTTTAAGTGGTGATCTACTTATTATTATTATTTTCTAGTACGGAAGAACCAATAAATGAAATAAATAAATAAACAACTATAATTCATTTAATGATCACTTTCCTAAGAACAAATAGATGTATAATAAAATTTTCTTTAGACAGAGGTTAATTTGTTGTATTATTTTATATAATTCTAAAATATTTTTTCTAGGAAGGGAATATTCTTTTTTATCTCATCTTTTTCTACAAAGCATTTTGTCTTAATCTACAAGACTTTATTCTATAAGGCTTTTAACCTTTATCTACAAGGTAATTTTGTGCCTTAGCTACCACATTTTTTGCTCATCTAAATATCATATATATAGTATATGGGAGGAGTAAAAAATTTGGAGAGAGGTAGAGCCAAAAGAGAAAGAAAGAGAGAGCTGATTGCTATTTTGGCTTTGGTTGCATAAGAAGAAAAATGAGAAAGAATAAAAGAGAGGATTCCCTTTGTCTGTATAGTTTTATATATTGCTAGAGATATTTATTGTGGTATCGTTGTCTACTCCTCGTCTTTGGGAATATGCCCTCAGTCGAAGATTAGTCATTGTATCTTGGAGGGAAGACCGCTGTGAAGCATATTTCGTACCCTGATACTGTCTGAAAGGGGCAGAATCTTTCTTTACAAACAATGTTTGTCACGCCTCGACCATAGTTTGTACTTATTTACTACTAATTGTTAATTATCTATATTGTAGATTTTGTCAGTTGTTTCTATTGCAGCTTTCATACTTGTCATTGTCTTTTAACAAATTTTCCAACAGTCATAAGGAAATATGTCTATGCACGCTGCCTTATTTGCATTGAAGACACTACCTGACACTAAGAATATTTAACCCTTTGATGGAACCCACTTCAGGTGCTAGCAAGGAAAGGTCCATGATGCTCTAGATGCACTAAATCTTGCAAAGTACTTAACTCAGAAACAACTGACAGAAGGTATTGATAATTATGAGAAATTGCTGGATGACTGAAAATAAAAACGAATAAGGTATATCGCCACACTATATTGAGTACATTATCAAATGAACTTTATGATATCTACTGTTCTTATAAAACTGCTCATGAAATTTGGGAAATTTTGAATAAGAAATATGTAGTAGAAGATGTTGTTGCACGGAAATATGCCACAAGTAATTTTCTACATTTTCAAATGTCTAATCAGAAAGATGTTTCTATTCAAATTCAATACTATCATATGCTTCTTAATGATTTGAAAAATGAAGAAATTAATTTACCTGAAGCATTTGTGACTAGTTGCTTAATTGAGAAACTGTCAGAGTCTTCAAAAGTTTATAAGAATAGTATGTAACATAAAAGAAAATAGATGAGTCTTAAAAATATAATTATTCATATGTGAATTGAGGAGCACAATAGAAAGAGAGATATGAGTGACAAAGCCAAGAAATTAATTTCCGAGGCTAATGTTGTTGAGAGCAATGTGAGCAAATCTAACCCCAAGAATAAGAATCCTACCCATAAGTCCAACAACAACAAGTACAAGAAAAATAATCCAACCTTTAAGAAGAAAGGTAACTGAGAAAAATTCTCCTAAAGTCAACTTGACAGAAGGAGAAGATGTCATTGCAGCTATTGTGGTTTGTGAAGTGAATATAGTTGCTAGGAACAATGAAAGGATGGTAGACTTTGGGGCTACCAAGCATATTTGTGGTGATAAAAATACTTTTTATAACTATATGCCAACGAGGGAAGGAGAAGAACAAGTATTTATGGGTCATTTAAGACCTAGTCTACTTTTGGGAAAAGGAAAAGTTCTTCTCAAACTTACTTCTGAAAAAATTCTCTCATTGAGCAATGTGTTTCATGTTTCTAACATCCACTATAATCTTGTGTTTGTTTTTATTCTGGGAAAAGCAGGGGCCAAAGTCTTTTTTGAGGGAGATAAACTTGTACTAAGTAAGAATGAGATATGTATTGGGAAATGGGATTATTCTAATGACTTGTTCATGCTCAGTATGCTCATAGCTGTTATGAATGAAAATACATCTTATTCTACTTATATCGTTGATTCTCTTGATTTGTGGTATAGCAGACTTGGTCATATGAATTTTTCTTATATTAAAAGAATGAAGCAACATGGTTTATTGTCTGATTTCTCTAATTTAGAGATAAAGAAATGTGATGTGTGTGTTGAGACTAAATCAACAAAAAAGACATGTAAATCTGTTGAGCGAGAAACTGAATTACTTAGTTTAATTCATAGTGACCTAGGTGATCTTAAGCAAACTATGTCAAGAGGTGATAAAAGATATTATGTGACTTTTATTGATGAATATTCTAGATATACGAAATTATACCTCTTGAGCCACAAAGATGAAGCGGGTGAAATGTTTGAAATATAAAGCAGAAGTGGAGAATCAACTCAGTAAGAAAATTAAGAGATTGAGATCTGACAGAGATGGTGAATATGATTGTAGTTCTCTTAGTTTCTTTTATGAGAAACACGAGATTATTCATGAGGTAACACCACCTTATTCACTTGAATCAGATGGGGTTGTTGAGAGGAAGAATAGAACACTCAAAGAAATGATAAATGCAACGCTTGTGAGTTCTGGAGCTGCATTAAACTTGTGGGGGGAAGTAATTCTTTCAGCTTGCCATATTCAAAATAGGATACCCTATAAGAAGACTGGTAAGATACCATATGAGTTGTGGAAGGGTTATATACCCAATTTAAAATACATCAAAGTGTGAGAGGGCCTTGACAAAGTTCTAGTTTCCGAGCCTAAGAAGAGAAAGCTAGGTTCTAGAACAGTTGATTACTTGTTTATTAGGTATACTCAAAATAGTGCAGCTTTTCGGTTCTTGATTTTGAGCAATGATAGTAATTTTCATACTAATACTATCATTGAATCCAAGAACGTAGAATTCTTTAAGTATATTTTTCCTATAAAGTCTTCTATTCAGAAGACTTTGCCCTAAGTTGAGACTTATGTTAATCTTCCTTAGAGTTCTGAAATTGAACTTAGGAGAAGTAAAAGAGAGAAGAAGATAGCTAGCTTTGGTGATGATTTTTATGTCTTTCTAGTTGAGAATGACCCGCAGAGTTATGCGAAAGCTATGGCTTCAATTGAGGCTCCTTGATGGAGAGAAGCAATCAATAGTCAGATAGAATCTATCACGTCAAATCATACTTAGATATTGGTTGACTTACCTCCTGGAGCAAAATCTACTGGATGTAAATGAATTTTTAGAAGGAAATTGAAACTTAATGGGTCTATTAATAATTATAAAGCAAGATTGGTAGCTAAGGGCTGCAATCAAAAGAAAGACATTGACTATTTTGATACCTTTTCTCCTGTTACTAGAATTTTCTCAATACGAGTCTTGATCGCTTTGGCTTCTATTCATAGACTCTTTGTCCATCAAATGGATGTGAAGACTGCTTTTCTCAATGGAGAATTGGAGAAGGAAATTCATATGGATCAACCAGAGGGTTATGTTGTTGAAGGTAATAAGCATAAAGTATGCAAGTTAGTTAAGTCTTTATATGGCTTGAAATAAGTACCAAAGCAATGGCATGAGAAATTTGATAAAATGTTAGTTTCAAATGGTTATTTAATTAATTAGGTAGATAAATGTATCTATTCTAAGTCTATTGATTCTAACACTTATGTGATTATATGCATATATATGGATGATATGCTTAATTTTAGTACAAGTATAGAAGTGATAAATATGACCAAATCCTTTATTGCTTCAAATTTTGATATGAAGGATATAGGAGGAGCAAATATGATACCTGGTATTAAAATTATCAAGAGTGAGGATGGTCTTATTTGATCACAGAGCACTATGTGGGGAAATTTCTGAGAAAGTTTGGGTTTTATGAGAATAATTCGGTGTCTACACCATATGATGTGAATACCCAACTTAAAAAGAATAAAGAGCATAGTGTTTCACAATCAGAGTATACCTAGATCATTGGTATCCTAATGTACTTGATGAATTGTACAAGGCATGACATAACTTATGCAGTTAGTAAATTGAGTAGATATACTTAAAGTCCTAATCAGGACTATTGGACTGCATTAGAAAGACTTGTAAATATTTGAAAGGCACCATTGATTATGGATTGAAATTTGGTAGATCTCCACCTATTCTGGAAGAGTATAGTGATGCAAATTGGATATCTGATTTTGATGAAATAAAGTCTACTAGTAGTTATGTGTTTACCCTTGATGGAGGTGCAGTGTCTTAGAAATCTTCTAAACAAACATGTATAACTTGGTCTACCATGGAGTCTGAGTTGATTGCCTTAGAGAAGGCATGTTCTGAGGCTGAATGGTTAAGAAACCTTCTGGTAGATCTTCCCATTAGCACAGATGTTCCCCCTTGTACATTTATACATTGTGATTGTCAGGCTGCAATTGCTAAATCGAAGAGCAAAATTTATAATGAGAAGAGTAGACATATACGTTTGAGATACAATATAATCAAGCAACTACTGAAATCTGGAATGGTGATTCTAGATTATGTGAAGTCAGAGTTGAATTTGGCTGATCCTCTAACAAAACCGCTAAATAGGAGGTTAGTGGTAAGTATGTTGAGGAGAATGCGACTAATACCTAGGAACAAAAGGCAAGAGTGATGGTAACCTCACCTATATGATTGGAGATCCTATAAAATAGGTTCATAAAGGTAAAATCAAGTTACTTGTTACGTTGTAGCATTATCAATTACACTTTTTGCATTTACAATTGAGAAGTCCCTTCCTATGGCAAGATAATGTCTTCTACAGTGATTAAAGTTAAGCTAATTTACTCTTAGTGAAATCCATAGCCTTATTACTGAGGTGGTGTATAGATACTGCAGTATGCACTTAATGGAGTGTTCGCCTATATGAGTGTAGAACTATGACCTATTCCTATGAGAGTTTAGACAGACTTTCTAGAGTACTCATAAATTCCAAGAAGGCACTAGGCCCTTAATGTGCCAACTCACGGACAACGATGAGTTTAAAGTTCAGTGTGGATGCTATTCTTCTGTTCCACATCCAAGGTATTTTGGTTCATAGAAACTTTTATTTCACCAAGTACTTATGGATCACGATTAGTTATCTTATGGTTGGTTCGTAGCTTTAAAGGCACCGTACTTGTGCATTGAACTTTCATGTTATCTCTAGTATTATGTAGGCAAAAATATTTTGGAATTTGTAGGGGATTGTTGTATTATTTTATTTAATTCCATTTTTTTTCCTGGAAAAGGAATATTCTTTTATACCCCATCTTTTTCTACTACGAGACCTTATTCTACAAGCCTTTTAACCTTTATCTACAAGGTAATTTTGTGCCTTAGCTGCCACATTTTTTGTTGTTCTAAATACTATATATATATACTATATGGGAGGAGTAGAAAATTTGGAGAGAGCCAGAGAGAGGTAGAGCTAATGGAGACAGAAAGAGAGAGCTGATTGCCCTTCTTGGCTTTGGTTGCATAAGAAGAAAAATGAGAAATAATAAAAGAGATGTCCCCTTTGTCTGCATAGTTTTATATATTGCTAGAGATATTTTTTGTAGTATCATTATCTACTCTTCGTCTTTGAGAGTGCGCCCTCAGTCGAAGATTGATCACTGTATCTTGGAGGGAAGACTTCCGTGAAATCTATTTCGCATTCTGACATTGTCTGAGAGGGAAGAATCTTTCCTTACAGACAATATTTGTCACACCTCGACCATTGTTTGTACTTATTTATTATTTATTGTTAATTATCTATATTGTAAATTTTGTCAGTTGTTTTTATTGTAGCTTCCATACTTGTCATTGCTTTTCAACAAATTTTCCAACATAACTGACTATTAATCTGTTTAAGATTTAAACAGTAGTATTAACTTGATTAATAGAAGTTGTAATGAAACGTGATTCAAGTTAAAGGTCGATTAACAAAATTATGCCTACAACATATCAAATATTGGTAGAATAATAATTTATTAAAATCAATGAAGTTCTGGACAATGACAATATCTTGATGAAAACGGTAGCTAAATAGTTACAATAATATTTCCTATAGGATAACAATGGAAAGAGCAACGTACTTTGAATCATGGATAAGGGACTTTAACTAGAAAATGATAAATACAAAACCATATCTCTCTTTTCTCTCATTAACGAAAATGATTTTCACCAAGGAACTAGTTGCAAATAATCTCACTAACTCTTCAAGTAAAATACTAAAACGAACCGGAGTTAAACGTGGTTAATGCAAGGCTTACTCATCTAAACCTCCGCTTTGCTTCTCCATATGCAACAACCCCCATAACCGTGATCGCGTACCCACCAATGCCCACGGCGGTGACCGGATTTCTGAACAGAAGTATGGAGATAACAACGGCCATAGCACCTTTTGCATTGCCTAATACCTGAACATGGCATTGTTTCAGTTGGACTTGGACATGCGATCAGATGATAGTTCAAAAAGAGTGAAAAATTATATATAAACATGAATAAGAATGAACTGGTTCTGGTGGATACAAAAAATCATTTTACAATTAAGGCTTGAGGTAAGTACAGTGAGAGAGAAACTCCTCAGACAATTAGCAAAGGTAACATGACTGCCAGAGGGTTGCAATAGGTTTTCAGTCGGTTGATAGTGCAGTTCTAAAGGCAGGAGCAGGAGTCTCAAAGGTACAAGGAGGAACATAGCTATAAGTCCCAGTTCCTAAAATACCCTAGTAACAGAATATTGCATGGCCAAAATTTTATTCCCACTGATATAGCATATGGCTGCCATTTCTCAATTGGAGATCAGTAAAGTAATAGACTTAATAAGATTCACCAATTTTTTTTTTTTGATAAGAAACAGAATTATTTTATTAATAGAACGAAAATAAAACAACAGTAGGAAAAGATATCCCAAAAGCAGAACAAAAAGCGGCCTGAGCGAAAAGGCACCACAAAAAACCAACTCAATCAGGAACTAAGAGTCTAGATGACAAATAGGTTCCTAACTGAGTCAGGACCCTCAGGACTAAAACAAGGGATCAAAAATCCCACAGCACCAAGTAAAAGCATAGAAAAACGGCTGAAATTACAAGAAGTTTGTCCACCCTCTTAACAAGTCAGTGAACGTTACGCCCCTAAACGTTCACCTTTTAAAAATATAAATCCTACAATTAGATAAAACAAATATGTAAACAAACACAAGCATGCCACTCTCCTTTTTGTTGCCAATGAAATTTAGAGTTGATAGAATTCCCTACATGGTTTGTCATAATTCTGTATAGTCATATATAATAGGAACTCTTTTATTTTTCTTTTTTTATTCTTGAAAGCAATTTAAATACTTGGAAAACAAATTTGTAGGGAAAAGAATAAAGAAAAAGGAAAAGAAGGAAATACAAACCTGGAGTGTTAGTGGGCTTGTATGTTTCGTAACCAAGAAATTTGACAAATTAGCGGAATAGGCCATGACCGAGTTGACAAAAAGAAGTAGCCACATGAATTTATGTTCCCTTCCAAGCTCTAATGTGACATCTATGACTTTTGGCTCCATCATAAGTGATGCAGGTAATAATACTAGCACAGCGATTGGGGACATATAGAGCATCAAATTCATCGAGTTTAGCTTCTCCCTGCAAGTGTAAGATATTAAAACACTAGTGAGGAAACACTGAAAGAAGAAAATACTGCTCCAGATTCCCTCGCAGCTTCTGTCAGGCAGATAAAAGTTTCCTGGTGATTAGAATGCTCAAAGATAACAAAACATTTTGTACAGTATAGAAGTAAAAAAGCTCTCAACACACCGTTCTTTCCTTTCTTTAAAACACTAGAATACGCGAACAATAGTTACCCAATTGGCTGCATTTTGTTGAAATTCCTTCGAGTTGTGAGAGGCATATAACATTAATAACTTAACAAGGGTAATGCACTTAATAATATTTTACAAGGCCATCGTATTTGGAAGATAACATTTGCAACTTCTGATAGAAAGGAATTTGCCACTTACAGAGGCAATGCAAATGTCAGGATATCAACATATGATTGTGAACTCCCAGGCAAGAGAAATGTAAATATCAGCTGCTCATAAAAAATATAAGCATAAACTGACGCAAGAATTGCCTACAACATGAATATCTTATAACTGACTCTTGAGAGAATGTACAAGAATTTTTTAAAACGCGGTATTGATTGTTACTGTATCCTATCACAATATTGTCCCTTTTTTCTTTTCAGTCTAGTATTACATATGTCTCCATTCAAAAAAAAAAAAAAAGTACTAAGTATGTCTTGTAGCAAGTACCTGGGTCTAGGTTCAGATTTCAAGATTAGAGTCCTATGGCAAGAATAAGTTTCAATGACATCTCTGAGAAATTTTGAGTTCAAGACTTTGAATACATTACAAATAGTCAGATAAACAGGTACTGAGGTCATATCCCAGCATTATCGTTATCAAAAACATGTACCACAGTGAAGCATTCCTGCTACTCAGCAACCTCAATAACGACTTGCGGGGAAAAGAAAAATTCCAAGATTAGAGTACAGGGAAAATACAGAAGAAAAACAGAGCATTTACCCTTCAGAAGAAAGTAGGATGCCCTGAAGAACAGACTTAAAGGCCCTAGCAGCAGTTGCACTTAGGCACATAATGAAGCCAAATAAGTGAAAACCTGGCTCACCCTGTCACCAAACAAAAATTTCTTAAATTTTAAGGGAAAGATAAAGTCAGCTTGAAGATAAAACATAAAAAAACATCACGTTATAATCATTTCACTAATTTGGCCTGAAGAACAGAAAGGAATTGATATAACGTGGCAAGATAAACAAATATGTCCTTAAATACAGAATAATCACCAATGTGAAGTTGAAGAAGACAATGCAAGTTACTTACTTTTAACAAGACACAATTTTTATTCAGGAGTAAGTTGGTATAAGTTCAATAATCAATAGTAACAATAGAAGTCCGGTTACTTTCAAAACTACTGTTCAAGACAACAGAAAAGTTCCGCCATCCAGGGGTCGACAGATCAAATTTGATATAAGTTTCAAGATGGCAGAGGATTAAAATACAACCTTATATAATGAACTTTGAACCTTTACTCGATCACTATTTAAAAGAAAAGAAAATAAAATAAAATGAAAAACATAATGACCCATGTAAGGCACAAACCAACCCATTTGATCCAGCTAAGAATAAGCATTATGTGGATCATTCATATCCCCTGGTCAAAAATCTCCTACTAACACAATGAGATCTTGATGCCACCACGCTGTGCATTGTACATATCTCACTAAGAGACTTACGACAATGTTCTCATATCTGAGATATGATTCGAAACCCAAAACATATTCCTCTTTACTGTATAACTTGAGCCAGACCCAAAGGATATGCATTGAGTCATTTGGAAATATGACCAAATGTAAAATAGAGTTCTTAGAATTTTCTTTTCTCAGCAAATATAACTGTTAAAACTACATAAAGAGATAATTCATGACCAAGCTTAGAATATACATATACATCTCTGTTTTATATCTTGTACCTACCATCCAAAACAGAACAGCTCTCCTCCAAAGATTCTAACTTTCACCCCATTAGACAATTAATCATAAAAAGCTAACATCTACAGATCTCAGAATTTCATGACTAAATTCATAACTCAGTACAACAATGAAGAAACATTACAGATCTCTAACACCATCCAAAATAAAAAAATCAGTTAAAATCTTCTAAAAATANAAAAAAAGAAGCAAAACTAAACCAGCAAAGTTTCCACATTTATTCATATACATCCATATATAATTAAATTTAATTTAAAAAAAAAAATTAAGGCATACCCCACTGGCAATGACCACTCCAGCAACGACCGGAACCAGAGCACCGTACGTGACCCAAGCCTCCCTCTTGAATGTGACCAAATAGGCGAAAAGTGCAGTGAAAAACGGAGTCGTAGCACCGACGGCCTGGTTAAACGACACGGCGAGGTACCTAAGCGAGATGTTGCCACCGACGACGGAGGCGCAGAAAACGACACTCAAAGTGGCGATCTTGAGGAGCTGCGGGCGAGATTTGATCCTCTGGAGGGGGACGATCTTGAGGAAGACGATAGAGAAGTAGCTGAGGGCGGCGCAGGCCGACATGTGGCACATTGTGAGGAAGATTGGGAAGCGGAAGCCATAGTTGGAGAGCAGGTACTTGTTCAGGAGAATAACTCCGATGTTGGACGAGTACCAGAGGATCACAAGGGAGGAGATGAAAATGGCTTCCTTCGTGGCCGAAGAAGATGATGAGGAAGACGAAAGAGAAGACATTTTCTCAAGGCTTTTTTGTGGAGTTTGGGGGTTGAGTTTTGTTTGAGAGAGCTCTCATTGGAGCTTCAATGGAAAATAGGCAATTTTATTTTTATTTTATTTACTTGTTTGTTTTAATCATTTATTGATTTTTTTTTGGTGTAATTATTTTGATTTGTGAAAGGGATTTCTGGTGTGTCATGTGCTTGTGGTTTTGTTTGTGTATTGAAAACTTTTATTAATTTAATCTTATGAGGAAACATCAATTTTGTGTGTCCCATCTTTGACATATTTGGAAAGTAGTACAAATTCCAAAAATGAAAAAAGGAATGAAGAAATTCAAAATTTTAAATTGGGAGTTTGGATTTTTATTGAGAAAATAAAAAATCAAAATAAAGAAAGAAGAAAAACTTTTTGAAAAAGAGTTATGAAGTTTTAATGTCGTTTCAAAGATTAGAAATTGTCACAAAAAGATTGACAAAAAATAAAATAGTAAAAAAATATATAGTAACTTAAGAAAATATTGTCACAAAAAGATTGACAAAAATACATAATAAAAATATATATATATTATGATTACGAACATAGCGAATTCTGAAAAAATAATTATGAATTTTCATAGTCACTTCTAAAGTTACCTTTGGTTTTGTTTAAAATTTTTTAGATTTATTTTTGCTGAGTCTAATTATATTTTCATACTGTAATCTACAAATTTAATTAAAATGATAATTTTTTATTTTGTCCATTTTAATATTTCCAATTTTCTTTTTTTCTTTGTGGGAAAATTTTAATTCTCTTTTGAGTTTTGACCTATGCCATTGGATCATCTAAACGCGTCGTCGTTTTGTTTTCACAAAATCATAAAAGTAATACGAGGACAAAAACAAATAAAATAAATAAATAAACAAGATCTACATCGCACCAATCAACACCAGACGATGCCACGTAGATAAAAAAACACGACAACGATACTGGCGCCGACAGTTGAGAGTGATACCAACACCCGGTGGTGATTTCTTACCACTGAAAGCCAGTAGATGTCAGCCTGATAATTCTCATCATTATTTATTTATATTACACATGTGATGGTTTATTTACACAAAATATCTACATGGAATAATGTAAACGTGTGAGACACAAAAATAATTACCTAACGAAAAGCTGGAATCGAGCTTCATTTACTTGATTTGTCCAAAATTTTGAGGGAAAAAAATGCATAATTTAGACTATTTTAGAGGTAAATAAATAAATGATTAAGTTAATTTGCAAAATGCCACATTTACAAGTTTTCATTACATTAATTTCTTTCTTCTTTCAAATTCTTCTTTTTTTATTATTCAATAGTTAATAAGTAAATTTATAAATGGCTATTGGAAACATACGGTGATTGAGCATTGAAAGTGTATTAAGGCTGGAAAGCATAGACATTAGTATCTAATGGGTCATAATTCAGTATGTACTTTTTTATCTAGTCTATAGATATTTTTTTTTTTAATCATTGGATATTATGATTTGAGTAGTCAGAGAAATAAATAATAATAATAATTATATATTATTTAATATTATTTCTTTTTCTGCTTTTATCATTAAAAGTTACATAAATTTTAAGTAGACAAAATAATATTTATAGATAAATAAAAAAAATTACTGTAGTTGTCCTTTTTTAAAATTATAATACGGTGTATATATATTTGATAGCAAGTACGAAATATGTTAAATTTGGCACAATTGCATTGGAAGAGGATTTTATGTTATGTGATAATTTATATTATATTACATTGGATATGCTTCTATTTTTTTTAAATGGTTTTAGCAGTACTTTTTGAAAAGAGAAATTTCATTAAATATACTCCAAATAAGAGCTATTTATAAGCATATGATTCCTCTGCTAGTTATTTAAAAAATATGACTTTCTGACTAAAATACCTCTAAAAGCATAGTTTTAGTTATTTGGTTTTTTTTTAAAAAAAAAAAATCAGAAGAAAAAAAAAGAAAGAATAATTTTCAGCGATTACTCTCTTTCGTTCACTTACTCAGTCGTTCTCTTCTCCTCTTCCATTTATCATTGAAGCTCATCCACACTCTCTCTCATTCAGTCAAACTTCGAGTTCTCGCTCTCATATCTCTCGTCAATGATAAAGAAATTTCTATGTTTAAATATTATGTGCATAATTTAATATTGTTTATATTTAAGTTTCGAGATATTCTGTTATTGATTTTATATTTAAAATTAAATTTGGATCAATTTATAATAATTTTTTGAAATTTTGGACTAATTACTTCGACAAATATCGAAATTTTGACTTATTTCGATTCTAATAAGATGAAATTCAACGTAATTTCGATGAAATATATTTTTATAAAGGAATCTAATAAAATTCGATGAAATTTAATGCATTTCGATGATAATTCAATGTCATTTCAATAAAGTGTATTTTTATAATGAAATTCGATGAAATTCAATGATAATTCGATGACATTTCAATGAAGTGTGTTTCTATAATGGAATCTAATAGAATTTGATGACAATTCGATGGCATTTCATTAAAGTGTATTTTTATAATAGAATTCGATGAAATTCAATAATAATTCGATAGTATTTTACTGAAGTGTATTTTTATAATGGAATGCAATGAAATTCGATAAAACTCGATAACAATTTTCTATCGAATTTCATCAAAATTCATTTAACTTGATTCAAATTTTATTTTTAATATAGAATCAATCACTAAATATCTCCAAATTTATATACCAACTATTTTAAACTATATCTATTACGTTTCTTTAAGCTTTAGTTATTAAGAAAATTATTTAGTTGAGAGAAGATTAAAGATTAAGAGGAAGCATAAAAAAAAGGAAATAGAAGAACGAGAAAAAGTGAAAGAAAGCTAAGTTTAAGTTTCAAGGGTAAATAAGTCTCTTCAGGGAAGTTTAGTAATATTTTTTAAAGTTTTATTAGGATAGTTATATAGCTGTAAATAACTCTTATGTGAAGCATATTTAATGAAATTTCTCTTTTAAAAATGAGAAAAAAAAAAAGAAACGGTTACAAAACTGACTTTTACTAGTCATACTGTATACAACAAATATCTAGTAATGATCATTGCTTTTTTTTTTTTTTTTAATTAGTAGTAATAATCATCACTTTCCTTTTCAAAAAAAAATCACCACTTTCAATATACTGTACANCAAAAAAAAAAAAAAAAAAAAAACCAAAAACAAAAAGGATTTGCATATAGTTATAAAAGGCGTTTCTAGATAGTTATAAAAAGAAACAAGCGAAGCTAGAAAACAAAAGGTGGATAATGGCAATATATGGCTTAAGAAGTTGTCAACAAAAATTTAGAAGAAAGGAAAATTAATTTATGTATCTCTAAATCATAAA
This sequence comes from Parasponia andersonii, assembly GCA_002914805.1. Classification (NCBI taxonomy): domain Eukaryota; kingdom Viridiplantae; phylum Streptophyta; class Magnoliopsida; order Rosales; family Cannabaceae; genus Trema; species Trema andersonii. Next base: position 106,944 of record JXTB01000353.1, read on the forward strand.
ATCCAATTGGTAGAAAGCATAAATATTTTCAGGCAAAACATTCTATCAGGAAAAAAAAAAAAAAAACAAAACAAAGTTTGTAAGAGAAGAGAGGATTAATTAAACGATTTAAAGAGGCCAATTTGCTTAGATATAATTTAATTGTTGCATGTGTACTCTAATTTAAATGTGTGGAGAACAATAAAGATTAGTTATTATGCAAATTTTTAATTCAATATTCTCTCGGGATTTGAAATTAATTTGACTTGTGCTCACGTCAATGTAAAACTTGTTAACGAGTATGTGGAACAACTATAGCCAGTTGAGATGAAATTTTAATATTATTAAAGAAAAGATGAACTTTATGAAACTAAATTCTCTTAGCACATGACTTACTTGCCAATATATATATATATATATATATATATATTTATATATTAATTTTTGGTATTAAATACTGAAGTCCCCATAAATTTAATATGTTGTTCATTTATGATTATATTAATATACAATCGGTTAGGTGGGCATCTTCATGGATTAAAGAACAAAGAATATTCCAATTTCTTTAATGAAAAACAAAGTATATTCTATATAAACTTCTTAGCATGCATTCCGTGGTTGGCGTTTTGGGTAGATTTTATTCAAGTTGCAATATTACAATAACAGTTTGAAACTGTTATATATGCATTCAAGCAAAAACAAGGTCAAATTGATGGGATCTAAACTCGGTTGTAGTATATATATATATGGGCACCAATTCAGTATTTTTTTTTTACCTTTGCATTAGTATTATTTTGGCCAATGAAAATTTAGTATGTATATTTTTTTATTGTTAAAAGTAAGAGATTTTTTTATTGTAAAAAATAAGAAAGGGAAAGAGCATTAATGATGCACGTCTTTTCATACAATTTATTATAGTTATTGGATCACCATTAGATAGTGATCCAACGGTTAAAAAAAAAAATACCTATACATCGGTTAAAAAAAAAAAGATACCTATTAGATTGGCAACCTTAATATATATAAAGCATTTGTTTAAAAATAGAAGTTTAATAAGATTGTTAGTGACTTTGTATACAATAATTTAGTGAAACGTTACAATTTACAAACCTTTTCCTCCATAAAAAATCAACATCAAACGTGTGCTTGAGAGATTGGAAACATTGTTGTTTTGGAAAGAGTTTGTATTAATGCCAGATTTTATGTACACGTACATGTTGATTGTTTTTTCATTACTTTGTTTATTTGTTACATTTCATTTTTTTTTTTGGTGTCCCATTCTGGCTGCCAAGCACCTCGACCTATAAATAATGTTTGTGTAGCTTAATTGGTAATGAAAAAAAAAAAAACTTGATTGTTCCTCGTTAGTTAGTAAGGTAACCACTTGATGTCACTTATAAACTAGTATGGTCACTATTTTATTTTAAAGTTTTCCAGCTTGGGAAGTAAGTGTCAAAAAAATAGCAAAGTTTGTTCGCCTTATAAATAATTTCATTTGAAATTGTTTTTAGATATATATTTTTTTAACTTTTAAAAACATATAAAGAAAAAAAAAAGACAGTTTGGTAGATTTCTACTTTTAGTTACCATACTATAGAATTTGAAAAATTAAATAAAGGTTCTTTTCTAAAATTAATTCTGCAGTTATACTACAAATTATTTAAGATACCATTATACTACACACATTAGTAAATATTAAATGCTACTTTTAAACGTTTTATAAATTTGATTTTTACCAAATGCCTAATTTTTTTTTTCCTTAAAGTTTTTTCTTACTCATAACAAGCTACAACAAGACTACGACACAAGAACCAAAAGTGTTTGACAAATGAATCATTGTTCATAAAGGGACTATACGTAGTCCAATCATTCTAAGGTTTGAAATTGATTAAAATAGTTGCTTTTCCGAAATTCTCCGTATATATATATATATATATATATATATATATTTATAATGCTCAGAAAGAATACATCCTATATTTGTGTGAAAGCTTTGGTAGTTAGAATAAATGTCTTAAAAGAAAAAGCTCTCTAATAGATGAAGCTGACTTGATTCTTAATATCTCGAAGTTTAAAGAACATGTCTGATTATTTACTATGGTGTTTACACTGTAAATAATGGTTATGAGGCCATGACTGAGTTCAAGTATAAACATTCTTACTAAAATTATGTTATGCTGGATCAGTGTTGGGTCCAAATTGTGGAAACTAAAACTTCCCAAGATTTCTATTGTAAGCTGTGTTTAGGTATTCTCCCAACCGTTTCTTTCGAAGGTATTCTCCCAAACTTTTGTAATCCATGATTAGGATAACTAATGTTTCACTTTTAATCTTTGAATTTAATTCTCTAGTAAATAGATTAAGATTAGTTGGAGATACGTTGTGTAGTCTTAATTTAGCTTTGTATTTACTTAGCTTGCTTGTGACGTTAAGATTAAGATTAGTTCAATTTGATTGTTATTGGATATACATTCTACTCGTTAGATTAATAAAATTGATTTGAGCCAGGATCCAATCCTCATATGTTATCAAGAGATTTTCAATTCTCCATAAACCCTACAAAGTCAAAAGTACCATCCCCGTAATAGCGCCTACGCTGTCGCACCTCTCGTCCGCCTCACTAGCTATTGCTATTATGCTCCTCTAACCTGCTACTATCTCC
>JXTB01000353.1:109771-181535 GCA_002914805.1 Parasponia andersonii
GTTATGGTGATGAGCTCAACTTGTAAGGTGCTTCCATAGATGTAGAAGACCTAGCTGTTAAGATTCTCGATGGTTTCGCAGAAGAAATCGAAGATATTATCTATGATCCTCAAGCGAGTGAGACGTTGATTAGCTTTAAAGAACTTCATGAAAAACTTCTTAATTATAACATTCGAAGCTAAGTCGCTATTCTTCCCTGCCACCATAAACCCCACCACTAGACCTTCTAGTTGGAAGGGTTTCGCTGCTCCCGCTAACCACTGCTACACTATTCCTGCAGCATCCCATCCCTAGTTCGCAAACTCTCATAGGCCATGCCCACCAAAGCCGTATCTCCACTATTGCCAACTCTCTGGAAATCAAAGTCACAAGGTGGAACGTTGTCCGTTTCATGCCATGGAAACACTAATTGTTGTGCGGTATAAAAATCCTATATCAGGTCGCATGAGTAGGAGTTAAATTCGACCTCCACCGCATAAGTTACGTGCGACCTCCCCCGTATAAGTTACGTGCAACCTTCCTCCGCATAAGTTACGTGCGACCTCCTCCGTATAAGTTATGTGCGACTTCCTCCGAAAGAAAAGGAAACAAGTCTCTGCTTCGTCAAACAGGTAACCTACAAGGAAGGGGAAATAGAAGTCTCTCTTTCATGATCGACCAGTTACCTGTTTTAAGTAGTTACCCAATTATGTTGTTACTCAAATTCTATTACCCGATTATATAGTTACTCGTTTTCACAAGGAACATTGAGTTACCCTCATCTATATAAAGGGAGCTCAATATTTCAGACGGGGGATCTTCTTGAAAAAACTCCGGAAGAGAAAAAAAGAATTCTTAGAGTATTTTCTTCTTTTCTGATAACATATTGTAGTTTTAAGTTCTTGTAATTCTCCAGAATATAGTGGAAAACAGTGGGTGTAAGCTCATCTTTTTTGGGGATGAACCACTATAAAATCTTTGCCTCCTTATTTGCTTTGATTGATACCCCAATTCATACAAGTCACATCTCTTAGTTTTTTCTAAATTTATTGTTGACAAAACTTCCATCAATAATTGGCACTAGAATGAGTGCTATTCCGGCTAAAACAGTTTGTCAAATTTTACCTTTCTAATAATGGCAAACACCAGAAACACTACTAGAGTCACCGGAACTAGCAAAACCACCCCAAAGCACTGCTGCTACGTAGGCAGACCCTGCTCAGGATCAGCCTACTATGACCGTAACAGAGAACCTTTCCCAGAGACAGGATCGCATGGAGGAGACACTGGTGAACCTTCAGCAAGTCACTAACCAGATCAATGATACCCTACGACGACTTGCTGAAGGGCAGATAGTGACCCCACCACAACACGAACGTCCCAAAGAACGTCTTGCTCAATTATCTGAGAAAGGGATACAGGTCCTAGAGATAAGAAGACGCGGCCAGCCAAGAACCCAGCAAGAGCGTCATGAAGATCGCATCTCCAAAGGAAAAGGCAAGGTCACAAACTTGCCTCCAGAATCTGGTATGGAGAGTTCAAGTACAAACCGTAATCGTGTACAACCTTCTTATAAATCTACTAATAGTCAAGATCGTTTGGGCGGCGAACGAGGACGATTATCGAGAAGCGTCTTCGAAAGAATCAGCAGAGAGTCGAGACAAGATCCTACAGACCTAAGACAGTATTTGGAGCGACGACGTAGTCATGATCGATCCACATCGCATCATAACGACCAAAGTCGGTCTCGTCGCACTATTTCACTGGATTCCTCTCAAAGATCACAGAAGACTCTACCTGACCAACCCGCCATGCATCAGGATAACGATCGAAGGCTACCCTTGCCGCCAGCGAGAGATAATATTTTCCCTCTGAACATCGATGTTCACAATTTAAGGATCGCGTTAGACGTACTTGCTGGTTAGGACGATGAGCTCGCTGATGGGTATCGTCAATCACCATTTAGCGAGGAGGTTAGAGCTGCAGCCCATCCCACTGGATTCAGACTTCCCACCATTAATACTTTTGATGGGAAAACTGATCCACAGGACCATATGGATCACTTCAGTGACTTGATGGAACTACATCGTGTCAATGATCATGCACGTTGCAGATGTTTCACTATAACACTTTCGGGAGCAGCGAAGAAGTGGTTCTGAGGACTCAAATTCGGCTCGATCTCATCCTGGCAACAACTTCAGACGGCGTTCTTGAGACAGTTTCAAGCTGCAAAGAATTTCACTGTTCCACTTGTTAGCTTGTCTGCGATCCGACAAGGTCCAGAGGAGACTCTACTGTCTTATCTCAATCGATTCACCTCAGGGTTAGCAAATGTCAACAACCCACCTGAGGGAGGAGTTCTAACTCTCATGATGGCTGGGGTGCGACCAGAAACTAAACTCTGGGAGGAATTACTTGAGCGAGAATATAGAACTCTTGAAGAATTCTACCGAAGGGTTGGTCAGCATCTGAGGTTAGAATCTTCACGCGAGAATCTTCAAAAGACTAAGAAAGAAGGAAGGAAAGACGCGACTAAAGACGCGGTCATTACCAATAATGACGGTAATAAGAAAAACAAGAGGGATAATGAACAACCGAATGAGAATCAGCCTAGACCCAAAAGGCAGGAGATTTCAAGAGCTCCCATGTGGTTTAACAATCACACTGAATTAAACGCGCCCATAGATCATATCTATGCGGTCACAAACCAGAAGGAGCGATTCCGTCAACCAGAACCGATGAAGNGACGGCGTTCTTGAGACAGTTTCAAGCTGCAAAGAATTTCACTGTTCCACTTGTTAGCTTGTCTGCGATCCGACAAGGTCCAGAGGAGACTCTACTGTCTTATCTCAATCGATTCACCTCAGGGTTAGCAAATGTCAACAACCCACCTGAGGGAGGAGTTCTAACTCTCATGATGGCTGGGGTGCGACCAGAAACTAAACTCTGGGAGGAATTACTTGAGCGAGAATATAGAACTCTTGAAGAATTCTACCGAAGGGTTGGTCAGCATCTGAGGTTAGAATCTTCACGCGAGAATCTTCAAAAGACTAAGAAAGAAGGAAGGAAAGACGCGACTAAAGACGCGGTCATTACCAATAATGACGGTAATAAGAAAAACAAGAGGGATAATGAACAACCGAATGAGAATCAGCCTAGACCCAAAAGGCAGGAGATTTCAAGAGCTCCCATGTGGTTTAACAATCACACTGAATTAAACGCGCCCATAGATCATATCTATGCGGTCACAAACCAGAAGGAGCGATTCCGTCAACCAGAACCGATGAAGCGGGATAGGACAAAGTGCGACCCCAACAAGTTCTACCGATATCACAATGATATTGGGCATAATACTAATAATTGCTTTGTCTTGAAGGATGAAATTGAAAGGCTGATTAGAGAGGGGCGACTGCGGCAGTACACCAGGCGGAATGACGAAAGGCGAGAAGAAGACCAACAGCGACCTCCAGAAATTCAGTGCGAGGTGCGAACTATTTTCTGAGGACCGCACGTTGGGGGAGATTCCAAGAGAGCACAGGACAGGTATGCGCGAGAAGCTCGACAGCAGCCATTAACCAACGTCATGCATCTTGAGTAGTGACCACGCAAGCTTCAACGAGTACCGGATATGGACATTAGCTTCACAGAGCAGGATGCAAGGGAGGTTCATTATCCGCATAATGACACACTGGTCATAAAAATTAACTGTGGAAGCACACAGTTGTGGCGAGTATTGGTCGATAACGGGAGTGCTGTGGACATCCTGTACTTCGATGTCTTTAAGAAGATGGGATTGAATGAGAGCGACCTGAAGCCTGCCGCCACTCCACTCTATGGTTTCACTGGTGATAGCCTGATGCCTATGGGCATGATTGAATTGATGGTCAGTGTTGGGACATATCCAAGGGTTTCAACGATAATGACCCAGTTTTTAGTGGTAGATTGCCCCTCTGCCTTTAATGCTGTGCTGGGAAGACCGACACTGAGGGAACTTCAAGCCGTCACCTCGATCTACCATCTCACAATGAAGTTCCCGACCCAACACAGGGTAGGCGAGATGCGAGGAAATCAATATGACTCGAGGACTTGTTATAAAAACTCGCTAAAACTTGCAGCAAAGGATGTGACGTCCTGCACAATGATGGTCCACCTGCCAGAGAAAGCGTCAGTCAAGACGACGAGCAAAGCGTCAGTCGTGACAGCGGGCAAAGCGTCAGTCGAGGTAGCGAGCAAAGCGTCAGTCGAGGCAGTGAACGAAGCTCCAGCCGGATCGTCGGATGAAGCGTCAGTCGAACCGTCAGTGAAAGCGTCAATCGAAACGACCAGCGAAGACTTCGATCCTCGAAGAATAGACGAAGAGGTCAGAACCGGACCTATTGAAGATCTGGAGGATTTATTATTCGACATGTCTTTCAGGACCTTGAAGATTGGAACGGAGGTTCAAGGACCTGTGCGAGCTTCATTGGTCGCTTTTCTAAAGTCTAATCTGGATGTCTTCGTATGGCAACATTCGGATATGGTAGGGATTGATTCAAGGATCATATCCCACCATCTTAACATAGATCCGACAAAGAAGCCTGTACGGCAGAAAAGAAGGGCTATGAATCTAGAACGCTACGTCGTGTTAAAAGAAGACGTGGAGAAGCTGCTCGAAATTGGGTTCATAAGAGAGTCTTTTTATCCTGACTGGCTTGCGAACCCGGTTTTGGTAAAAAAATCCAATGGGAAGTGGAGAATGTGTATCGATTTCACCGATCTCAACAAAGCATGTCCGAAGGATAGCTTCTCTCTTCCGAGGATAGACCAGCTTGTAGATACGACGTCGGGGCATGAACTTTTAAGTTTCATGGACGCATATTCAGGATATAACCAAATCCCCATGTACGAGCTAGATAAGGAACATACCTCGTTCATCATTGATCGAGGGTTATACTGTTATAAAAAGATGCCCTTCGGACTCATCAACACAGGAGCGACCTACCAACGTCTTGTCAATATGATGTTTGCAAAACAAATTGGCAAGACAATAGAGGTATACGTCGATGATATGCTGGTGAAGTCGGAGAAAGCCGAAGATCACATCAAACACTTTGATGAGATGTTCAAAATCCTAAGGAGATACCAGATGAAGCTGAATCCCCAGAAGTGTGCATTCGGAGTAGGATCTGGAAAATTTATGGGTTTTATGGTCAATCAGCGAGGAATCAAAGCAAATCCTTAGAAGATACAAGCGTTGATTGATATGCAATCTCCTCGTAAACCCAAGGATGTGCAAAGCCTAGCAGGAAGGGTAGCTGCACTGAGTCGGTTTGTATCCAGATCAACCAATAAATGCCAACCTTTCTTTGAGGTATTAAAAGGGTCAAAGAGGTTTGAGTGGACGGAAAAATGCGAGTAGGCATTCCAAGAGTTGAAAAAATACTTGGGTTCTCCTCCACTCTTGTCGAAGCCAAATCCGGGAGAAGAATTATGCTTATATCTCGCTGATCTAAGTATGCGACGAGTGCTGCACTAATTCGCAAGGAGGGAAATATTCAGCGACCTGTGTATTATGTAAGTAAAAGATTACTTGATGCTGAAACCAGATATCCCGAGATGGAAAAATTGGCGCTGACGCTCGTCATTGCATCAAGAAAGCTTCGACCTTACTTCCATGCTCACTCCATCAGGGTTTTTACGAATTTCCCGTTGAAACAGATCTTACAGAAACCTGAGGCGTCAGGACGGCTGCTTAAGTGGACTGTTAAATTGAGTCAATTTGACATCAATTTTCAACCTCGCACTGCCATAAAGGGTCATGCCCTCGCAGATTTTATTGCAGAATTTACATATAATGTCGATCTTCCCACGGGAGTACTCGAAAAACCTACTTTAGATATATCAAAGTTGTGAAAACTTTATATTGACGGGTCATCGAATGAAAATGGAGCAGATGCGGGCATAGTTTTAATCAGTCCTGAAGGGCACAACATTCATTATGCACTTCGCTTCAAATTCCCAGTGTCGAATAATGAGGCTGAGTATAAAGCATTGATAGCTGGGCTAAAGCTCGCACAGGAAATGAAGGTCGAAATAATTGAAGTGTATAGCAACTCCCAGTTGGTCGTTTGTCAGGTTAAGGGCGATTATCAAGCGAGAAGAGGGAGAATGATGGCTTATTTGGAGAAGGTGCAGTAATTATTCTTAACATTCGCCGCTTATAACATTCAGCTTCTTCCTCGCATTGAAAATACCCGGGCGAATGCGCTTGCTAATCTCTCTTCGACGAAAGATGCAGAGTTGTTGAAGGTAGTTCCCGTTGAATTTCTTATATCACCAAGCATCGAGGTCGAACCCCAAGTAGTTATGCCAGTTGATGAAAAACCGTCGTGGATGGATCCCATAATGCGATACATACAAAATGGATCTTCCTAAGAACAAAGACGATGCAAGGCGACTTCGCATAAAAGCAGCTCGCTATATCATCCAGGATGAAAAGCTTTATCGAAGGAGTTTCAGCTCGCCACTATTATTGTGTGTCAATGATGAAAAAGCACGCTATATTATGAGAGAAATTCACGAAGGAATATGTGAAAATCATTCTGGGGGACAAGCACTTGCAAACAAGATTCTTCGATAAGGGTACTTTTGGCCAACTATGAAGAAAGATACATTGGAATTTGCTAGGAAATGTGACAAATGTCAACGATTTGCGACCATTCCTAGAAAACCACAAGTTCCTTTAACTTCAATGACTAGTCCATGGCCATTTGTTGTTTGGGGAATTGATATTATCGGGATGCTGCCATTAGCGTGAGGTGGTTTGAAGTATGCGGTGGTCGCAGTCGATTATTTTACAAAATGGACAGAAGCCGAGGCCTTGAGCACCATCTCCGCGAAGAAAATGATAGATTTTGTTTACAAATCTATAATCTGCCGTTATGTTATACCGCACATCATAATTTCTGATAATGGAAAACAATTCGACTGTGACGAGTTCCGTGATTTCTGCAACAACTTGGGCATCAAGAAGAGTTTCTCCGCTATTATTCATCCGCAAGCCAATGAGCAGGTCGAAGCGATAAACAAAATACTCAAGCAGAATATAAAGACAAAACTGGAGGAGCATAAAGGAGCTTGGCCAGAAGTACTTCCAGAAGTTTTATGGGCTTATCGCACCACACAACGAACCACTACTGGAGAGAGTCCATTCTCTTTGGCTTATGGATATGAAGCGATGATCCCTGTTGAAATTGGTGCGGGCTCNGCGATCTGTTTATGAGCAAAATCAGAATGATGTATTACTGAGAATTGAACTCGATCTTTTAGAAGAACGACGTGAACAATCTCAGCTCCGAATTGCATCATATCAACGACGCACTGCTCGACATTATAACTCCAAAGTTAAAGGTAGACATTTTGAAGTTGGAGATCTTGTCCTTCGACGAGTTCTACCTAATAATAAAGAACATGGTGCTAGTGTAGTTGGGCCTTCTTGGGAAGGGCTTTATGTTATTGATCACGTTATTTGACCTGGGACATATAACCTAGCTCGCATCGATAGACAAAAGATCGAGCATGCTTGGAATGCAGAGCAACTTCGTCGTTATTATCAATAAATCTTCATATTATCTTCAACGGCCTACTGTATCTTCTTATTTAATAATCATCAATAATATTTCTTCGGCTATTACTTCAACTCGTTTCCGATCGTCTTTTTATAGTTTTATGGCAGTTTTCGGACACCATAAAACTCGGGGGGCAGTAGGATCAGAATGTTATCTCCTACTTATTTCCTAAGGGACTATGCAAACGTCCATTTAGAGGGGACAGTGTTTTAGATCGTCGAAGTATCTGAATCTCCTTAAAATCTTAGGATTTTTTCCTCGCTTCATGCCTCAGCATGTCGTATTACGCAATTTCCCTCCCCGAACAAAAAAGTAACTAAGCCAAACGTTCATTGTTCGAAGTGATATATTGCTATATTTTATTTTGACCTGGAACTTTTGAAACACAGTTGAGTTTGCATCACTCGTATTGACTGTTTTCTTAAGCGACCTAACCTATCCTAACGCTTAAAACTCGTTTTAAGTTAGTCAGATTCAACTCGCTAAAAGCGTACTGATCGATCACTTAGTGATTGACTACTTAGTTAAAATTACTGTTGTGTTTTCATTATTTTGCAGGAGCATCTGACAGGAAAAAATAATAATATTTATTAAAAGAAGTCACCCATACATGCGCAGAAAAAAAAGAGAACAAGTTATGCCCGCATTGTTCTAAAAAAAAAAAAAAGAACAAGTTATGCAGAAGGGCTCGCGCCGCCATCTCTAGCCTTGGACGAGCTCGACCACATCCTCGCCAAGGATGGAGAAGTCAAAATCCGGATGCTCGCAGAAAATATTGAAAATAATGGTCGACGAGGCAATATCACTAGCTTTATCTTCGAGTTATTTGACTTCAGTCGCCTTGAACTCCTCAATAGCTTTGTGAACCGCCTCAGTGGTTGCTTCCCTTATGCGATTCGGATGCTCAGAGATGGTCTTCTCGAGCTCTTTGACTTTCTTCTCGAGATTCTCCTTCTCGAGTCTCTCATTGGCCAGGTCTTCAAGCATCTGCTGCCTCTCCAAGTTGAAGGCCGTTCTCTCTTCCTCCCGAGCCTTCTCCGAATTCTCTAACACTTGGGTTATCTCTTCAACTTTTTCGGCCTTCTCCAAGCATTCGAGATCCGGGTCGTATATCAGGACAGCAGCAGCCGTAGTCTGAAAAATCTAATCGTTAATACTAAGAGAATACATTCGAGGAGAGGATAGACAAGTACTTACATTGGCTAGCATCCTCATCGCAGATCCAAAAGCAACCTTGGCAGATCGTCGCTTCATCCGCTCCCAGCCTTCCTCGGATGTGAAGCGATCAATGAAGGCTGCGCTCATACTAGCCTTCTCTGGTAATTGATTGAGAAGCGCGAAGAACTCTTCACCCTTATCTGCCAGGATCGGTTCCGAAGAAATGACAGCCTCTGTAGGTGGTTCAGGATGACTCGTTGGGTGAGGCTGTGGTGGAGGCGAGCTTGCTGGGAAGTCCTCGAAGGCAACTTTTCTTTTCTTAAAGCTGTCAACCTTCTCTTTTCCTTTCAATGGCGGAGTACTCTCGGGTGTCTTGGTTTTTGCCATGGACCTAAGAGTTGAGGGTGGTGCTTGCAAGCCGCTATCAATGACCATCTCTGTACAGATATGTCAGTGAGCGAGGAGATATAATATAAAAGTAATTAGAATGCATGTATGATTACCTTCTTCTTGTGGAGCTGGTTGAGGAGCAGGTGGTGACGCTGTCTCTGGAGAGGAAGGTTCTGAGGTTGGAAGAGTGGCTGGTGCTTTTCGTTTTCTAATTCTGGAGGACGAGGCACCTAAATCCATCCTTTTTCTCGGCTTCTTCTTCGAGCTCGATGGTTTAGACGAAAGGACTGGGGGGTCTGGGAATGCGGCTCCCTTTGGAAGTAGACCGCAAGCGACCAGGTTACTTGAAGTGCCTAGTACCTTCCAATTAAATTCCTCTATTGGAAGGTCGTTGATTGTATATACCCTTGTGAGCTGTTGCCTGGAGAGTCCGGGTCGATCTCTGTTATCTGCGATGACATTTGAATGCGATCAGTATAAAAGTAAAAATAGAAAAAAGGCGATAAATTGGAAGACTACCTACCGGGATTCTGAAAGAAGCCGTTAGCCGCATTGTCAAAATGGAAAAATAGATTTTTCCACTTTTTCATGTTGTTGCGAACCCGTAGATCATTTTTATTGCCTGGTTCGACCATTTACTCGCATAGAAGAAGCCAAGATTTGATAGGTTTGATTTCACTTGGTAGAACCAAGCGAATTCTTCAGGTGAAGGAGTTCCTAAACCTAATTTATGGTACAGTATATACAAACCTATCATATATCTATAGGTATTAGGGGTCAATTGAAAAGGGACGACCCCATAGTAGTCAATAATCAATTTTATATACGGATGGAGTGGGAGATGCATGCCACACTTGAGGACTGCCTCAGAAAAAGAAGCGAGTCCATGTGGGGGAGTGTGTGGTTGGTTAAATTTCATAGGTAGGCGAAGAGGTATGGCGATCTTATAGCTGCTCGCGATTTTGCTGAGTTTTTTCGATGTGCAGCTCGTTCTTATATTGGTACATGATCAATTCCCTTCTACATATTGATAGCCTGATGAAAATGCAGGGGCATCCCTGATATGTTAGGGCCACTGGTCTTGTGGGAGATCACCTATGCGAGGACTACTTCGCCTGACCCCTGTTATTTCTACTTCGGGTTCCGGCTCAAGATAATCTTCAAGGTTTATGGAACTAACACTCGAGTCAGAATCTCCGGAAAATGCATTTCCTTCCCTAAATTCCTCACTACTAGACATCTGAAAAGAAATACGGAGGGATTTAGTCTTATGCAAGCATCGAGGATTCTCACTATGCCAGTACTTTGGGAATTCATCCTAGGATTATACTAACAAGCAAGCTCATCAATTTATTCCTAAGAGGTCTACGGATTCATAAAAATTGTTCGAGTAGTTCGTCAGAAAGTAAATGTTCGAACAGTTCATCGAAAAATAAAATAGGGTATCAGACCCTAGAAATTCTTTTCACGAGTTTGTTTCTGGTTATTATCTAGTAAGTCTACTCTATGGACTGGAAAAAGGGGGATAAAAATAATTCCCATTTCACTTCAATGTGGGATGAGTTTCTATTCCTAAAAAATTGAAATAATTTTTTCAAGAACAGAAAAAATAAGAGAAGAAATGAACTAACTTTTTTTCAGAAGCGAAGGGATTGAGATGGTTTGAACTCCGTTGGAGAAGATAATGAGATTGTGCGAGCTGAAGGACGAAACGACGCTTTAGGGTTCTCTGAAACTTCGGTATTTTCTGAAAAAAGATGGAAACAGTGTAATAGAGTAGAAACGGATTGGTTTCCAATATTTATACTCTAAGCACCGTTAAATCACAGCCGTAGATCAAGGAATTTGATTTTTAGATCTGAATGCCAAAGTTTATGCGGGATTTGATTTTTTCTGAAGATAAATCAGAATCTTTTGAAATTTGAAAAGATTTGGTTTAAAAATGACGGTTGGCATCATTGATATCTTTGAGCCTCCTCGAGTTCTGCTATCTTTCTTAGAAAAGGCTACACATGTTTCCGTCTGTCAGAAAAAAGTACGCGTGATCTTGAGAAAGATGTGATTTGAAATCTGGCGACTCTTCGACTCTTCAAGGATCTCAAGTCTAGGTCGTGACATCGCACTTTTAAGATCGCACTCACCTACGTTAAAAGGAAGCTCCATTTTGTCCTAAAGAACTAATGGAGATGGGGGGCAATTGTTGTACGGTCTAAAAATCCTATATCAGGTCGCATGAGTAGGAGTTAAATTCGACCTCCACTGCATAAGTTACGTACGACCTCCTCCGTATAAGTTATGTGCGACTTCCTCCGAAAGAAAAGGAAATAAGTCTCTGCTTCGTCAAACAGGTAACCTGCAAGGAAGGGGAAACAAAAGTTTCTCTTTTATGATCGACCAGTTGCCCGTTTTAAGTGGTTACCCAATTATGTTGTTACTCAAATACCCGATTATATAGTTATCCGTTTTCATAATTAGGAACATTGAGTTACCCTCATCTATATAAAGGGAGTTCAATGTTTCAGACGGGGGATCTTCTTGAAAAAACTCTGGAAGAGAAAAAAAGAATTCTTAGAGTATTTTCTTCTTTTCTGATAACACATTGTAGTTTTGAGTTCTTGTAATTTTCTAGAATATAGTGGAAAACAGTGGACGTAAACTCATCTTTTTCAGGGCTGAATCACTATAAAATCTTTGCCTCCTTATTTGCTTTGATTGATACCCCAATTCATACAAGCCACGTCTCTTAGTTTTTTCTAAATTTATTGTTGACAAAACCTCCATCAACACTAATCATAATATTAATGAAATTGATTTGAGCTTTTATCAATTCCTTATACTCTTTTTAGTAGAAAATTTAAAAATGACGTTAGATGCACATTGTGTGGTGATTGCTTTGAATCCATACTACATATCCTTTTTCCTTGTGACAATACTTTAAAATATTCTGTTAAATTGCCAAGTGGATTTCGATTCAAAGTTACCTAAAGATGGAGATGGAGATTGTCTTCTGGTCCTATACTATTTGTTTAAAGTTTGTTTGGTTAAACTGATGTGGTCCACCAATAGATTCGGCAGGATCTTGGAAATTAAATAATGATCTTTCCATTGATTCTAAATCTGGTTTCATTATTCGAAACCACAACAGTCTGATAGTAGTGCTTGGTATGAAACGATTGTGCTTAATTTCAGATGTGAACACAGTCACAATGATACTATGAGCACTTTAGGGCATCCTTAATATATGTTTTTAGTTACCGTTATATAATTACAACCCGTCTTTGCTCGATGGATACAAAACACCAAATGCCTTGGCAACCATATTTCCTTGTTCTATTGAATCCAACTACCTAGATGTAGTGAATACTGTCAAAGGTGTCTCCTAATCTAATCTCTACTGAAAATTGGGTTATTAATAACATTATTAATTGATTAGAAATACTATTAATTTTGACCATATTTTAAAGCATGTAATGAAAAAAAGACAATCTATAAACCATTTACAAAATTATAAATTTCATTTAATAAAAATTTCAGAATTCTAAAATTACTCTAAAAAATTTTTACCAAGTCGAAAAGAAAAAATTAAAAATGCGGCACCAAGAAGATAGCCTTCCATATTTGACTGGGGTCGAGATTGTTCGACCGTAGTCGAACAACGACTTGACTCTAATCGAACACCGGTTATAAATTTTTAATTGATAGTAAAATTCTAATCGAAAATTTTTGACTGAGGATTTTCCAATCGCCGGTTAAAAATCGATCAAAATGACTAGGGGAGGCAGACGTACAAGTTCGTCATAGTCGAAATTTTTTTGACTCTCGTTGAGCGTGGTGGCAAGATGTTACAAGTTGTGGTATTGCAAAAGTAATTTGAATCTATTAAAGAAGAATTTATTTTAAGGATTTTTGAAAAATAGAATATTTAAGTAATTTTAAATATGTGACATGACAATAAAGATTAATTTTGAAAATATTTATAATTGAGTCCCCTTTTCAATTATGAGAGACTTAATAAACCCCTAGGTGCAAATTCCCCTTATTAATTTACTTGATGCTCATTTTTTGAGTTGTATATCTCTTGTTAATAGATAATATAAAAGTGTCGCTCATGTTTTAACAAAGAAGACTCTTAAAGATAAGGGTAATTCTATATTGCTTATAATTTGTCACCAAAAAAGAAGCAATTGTGTTTTCTGATCAATGAAATTTCAGNGTTATGGTGATGAGCTCAACTTGTAAGGTGCTTCCATAGATGTAGAAGACCTAGCTGTTAAGATTCTCGATGGTTTCGCAGAAGAAATCGAAGATGTTGTCTATGATCCTCAAGCGAGTGAGACATTGATTAGCTTTAAAGAACTTCATGAAAAAGTTCTCAATTATTACATTCGAAGCTAAGTCGCTATTCTTCACTGCCACCATAAACCCCACCACTAGACCTTCTAGTTGGAAGGGTTTCGCTGCTCCCGCTAACCACTGCTACACTATGCTTGCAGCATCCCATCCCTCGTTTGCAAACTCTCATAGGCCACGCCCACCAAAGCCGTATCTCCACTGTTGCCAACTCTCTGGAAATCAAAGTCACAGGGTGGAACGTTGTCCGTTTCATGCCATGGAAACACTAATCATAATATTAATGAAATTGATTTGAGCTTTTATCAATTCCTTATACTCTTTTTAGTAGAAAATTTAAAAATGACGCTTGATGCACATTGTGTGGTGATTGCTTTGAATCCATTCTACATATCCTTTTTCCTTGTGACAATACTTTAAAATATTCGGTTAAATTGCCAAGTGGATTTCGATTCAAAGTTTCTGGAGATTGTCTTCTGGTCCTATACTATTTGTTTAAAGTTTGTTTGGTTAAACTGATGTGATCCACCAATAGATTCGGCAGGACCTTGGAAATTAAATAATGATCTTTCCATTGATTCTAAATCTGGTTTCATTATTCGAAACCACAACAGTCTGATAGTAGTGCTTGGTATGAAGCGATTGTGCTTAATTTCAGATGTGAGCACAGTCACAATGATACTATGAGCAGTTTAGGGCATCCTTAAGATATGTTTTTAGTTACCGTTATATAATCACAACCCGTCTTTGCTCGATGGATACAAAACACCAAATGCCTTGGCAATCATATTTCCTTGTTCTTTCGAATCCAACTACCTAGATGTAGTGAATACTATCAAAGGTGTCTCCTAATCTAATCTCTACTAGAAATTGGGTTATTAATAACATTATTAATTGATTAGGAATACTATTAATTTTGACCATATTTTAAAGCATGTAATGAAAAAAAGACAATCTATAAACTATTTACAAAACTATGAATTTCATTTAATAAAAATTTCAGAATTCTAAAATTACTCTTAACTCGATCCAAGACGAAAATTTTTTACCAAGTAGAAAACAAAATTTTAAAGATGCGGCACCAAGAAGATTGCCTTCCATATTTGACTGGGGTCGAGATTGTTCGACGTAGTCGAACAACGACTTGACTCTAATCGAACACCAGTTATAAATTTTTAATTGATAGTTCGATTCTAATCGAAAATTTTTGACTGAGAATTTTCTAATTGCTGGTTAAAAATCGATCAAAATAACTAGGGGAGGCAGCCGTACAAGTTCGTCATAGTCGAAATTTTTTTGACTCTCGTTGAGCATAGGTGCCGCTATGATTTGAATCATAATTAATAATGGTGGCAAGGTGTTACAAGTTGTGGTGTTGCGAAAGTAATTTGGATCTATTAAAGAATAATTTATTTTAAGATTTTTTGAAAAATAGAGTATTTAAATAATTTTAAATATGTGACATGATAATAAAGATTAATTTTGAAAATATTTATAATTGAGTCCCCTTTTTCAATCTGAGAGACTTAATAAACCCCTAGGTAGAAATTCCCCTTATTAGTTTACTTGATGCTCATTTTTTGAGTTGTATATCTTCTATTAATAGATAATATAAAAGTGTCGCTCATGTTTTATCAAAGAAGACTCTTAAAGATAAGGGTAATTCTATATTGCTTATAATTTGTCACCAAAAAAGAAGCAATTGTGTTTTCTGATCAATGAAATTTCAGCTGATTGTTTTTTTTTTTTTTTTAAAGGAATATCTTCTTTGTTCATCTCTTATTAGCCAAAAAAAAATAGAATATATTCTTTGTACTATGTCTTTAGAAGATTTTAACATTTTATTTACAGTGAAACCTCGATAAATTAATAGTCCTGATTACTATAATTAATCTTTTGGTTCTAATGGATTGGTATACTAAATATATAATCTCGCTAAATGTATAAGATAATAATTTTTTTAAAATTTCTTTTAGAGCCCAATGAAAATATAAATTAATAATTGATTAAATAAAAAAATAAAGACATAAACATTCATAATATTATAGAGTTCTTTTTTTTCTTGAAAACTTATATTTTTTTAATTATATTTTTTTTTTCAAAATATATATGTAAAGTTATTTGTTTTTTTTTTTTTTGGGTACCTAAACTGAACTTGAGTTAATCTTTCATTTTTTACAATGCATACATTGTTACAATATATACAGCACCGAGGATAATTTTTTCCGTGTTGTTACAATATATACAGCACCTAGGATAATTTTTTCCGTGTTGTTACAATATACACAGCACCTAGGATTATTTTTTCCGTGTTGTAGTAAGTAATTATTTAAGGTCATTATTGCTCGAAAGGCTTGTTTTGTGGAAATATTTGGCAAAATACAACCATCTTCTGGATCATGATTATTATCGATATAACTAACGAGAGATAATATTCACTGTATATAAATTATGAATTGATAAATTATAATTTTTAACCATCAAATTATCAGCATTGTTGAATTTTGCTCTCCGAATTAATTTTCACTACAAGAATTCTCCATGTATTATGAAATTATTGAAAAAACTCGCCAGTTCTGTTAGAACAAAACATATTAAAAATTTTCACTCTTTAACTTTCTCCCACTTCTTTCCATACACATGCCCTCATCTTCTCTCTTTTCTTTTCTTTCTCATCTTTGTTATGGGATGATTTCACCGGGTATGGCGGTTATGGCGTCTGAAGAAACCCAACTAGGAAATCTATTAAAAATCAAGTATGGTGGTATGGGCCTTATTTTCTTTAGAGCTAACTCTAGGATGCTTGATGTCTCTAAGCTTAGTCTCAATGACTGAGTTGCGGCTCCTCAATTTCTCAATGCTATCGAAATTCACCTAGGAAGCAATAAAAAATCCCAACCAAATCAAAGCAACTATTACGTTTAATGGATCAAAACTTCAAACATCAACTCTCTCTCTCGAATTGATTAAACTAAAAGCAAACAAAAATCACAGTTGGGTTTCTAATCTTTTCTTCGGGAGAGGTGAACTAATCAATTTCCCAAGAAATCATCGAAAGGATAAGTCCAAACCAATCAGGAAAAAGTAGATTATAAGAGGGAGAAGAATGGGTATGGAAGGAGACACAGAAAGGTTAAAGAAAAGAGAGAAAATAAATTTTAATATATATTTTTCTAAATAATAATTTAGTCTTAAAAATAAACTAGTAACTGCAAGTCAATATATACGTGAAAGTAAAAGGAATGGTAAATTTTTCAATAACAAAAATTCATTTGGGGGCCAAAATTCCACGACACTAATAATTTACAATTTCTCCTTATGAAATATCTTCAGATATTATATCTTATAAGGTATTGAATTTTAAAATTATATTCATCGTATAGATATCTACTTATTATCTTTTTTATGTAACTGAAAACTAATTTTTGGGGACTTATGTGTAAACTATATATTAGCATGTTTTTTAAATAAACTCCCATGGGTATTTTTGTTTTAAATTCTCGATAAGTTTAGTTTGGATCTAATAGCTTTCATTTAATAGGTTAGTTAAATAAAAATAAAAAATAAAAATCACCAACACTAATTGCATTTTGCACATAACCTATAATCCATACAAAATGCATTTTACTCATCCATGGTGATTTTACAAAATTCACTATTTAAATTTCTCTCTATTGACTTTATGCAAGTATATTAACTTTTATGAATTCACTTTTTTTTTTTACTTCAATAACTTTTGTGTGTTTACATGTTTACATTTGAATTTTAAAATATGCACACATTAATTTTTGACTATATTAATTGTAACTCATACATGTAGCTTAGTGAAATAAAACAATACTTATACAAGTATTAAAATCACACAATTCTTTCCACTCAAAAATTGAAAAAAAAAAAAAGCATACAAACTTTTTTTAAATTGATAATTATTCATTTATCAATAAATAAATAACCCTCTTCAAAATAATAATTTTTCTCAATCCTAGTTATATTAATTTCTAAGGTTTTATTACAAATTATTTTTAAAAAAATATTTTTATTATGAAATTTATACATAAACTGACTTAACTATGATTCGAACCCATTCTCTTCTTTGCTCTCAAATATACTCCTAAAAAATGTAAACCAATTGAGTTAGCCTCAAATTCGCGTTTTATTGTAAATTATAATTCTCACTAGAGAAGACGCTCGATTATAGTAGTTGCTATGTTTGAAAGAGATGCTCATTACTCGCAACATTTACCACGTGGCAAACAAGTCTTCACCTATTAGTCCACGAGCCTACAACCATAGTGCTTCCCTTTTACTCCACAAGGAACAACTGAAGTTTCCAAAGTAACAAGACACACCTTCTTACCTAGTTATATACAATTGAGTAGTATTATTATGGGCATTAATAGTGCTCAATATGATATATAATGTGATTATAACTAATATATTGAATTCTATAAATTGTAAATATGACCATCCATTAATGAATGACATATTATGTTGAGCATATGTATGATGCCAAAACCAAAGGTATAACGTTTCTCTATACAATTCTGCCATACCCCTTTGACTACGCCACAATCCAGTTCGTTGACTCACTCCAATCACAAACGGCAAACGGCCCGTCCTCATTGTTGAACGTACAGTCAAGACAGCTGCCCCACCACATGTGAACCGTAATGGGACAAACACGTAGGGCCCAAAGGGGAGCCCAGGCCCAGCTAGCTATCGGTGGACCCCACCGTCGCTAATTTGTCTTTTTTCTCATCCCTCTCTACGTCTCTTCCCAAATATAGATAAGACGAAAGTACACGGAACACACGGTCAGCTGACGCGGCGCGTAGGGTCCACTGTCTACCGAGAAACTCGCACTCTGTGGGCCCCACCCCACAACAACCACGATTTTCTCTTTCCTCCACGTCAGTCGAAATGACGTTATTATCCTCCTCTGTTGTACCTATTGACAACTTTGGCCAGAAGGAAACAATTATTGTTTTTTATTTTCCCTTTTTTTAATATATATATAGAACATATATATGTCTTTCCCCACGCGCCATCGTCGCTCTCAGTCGCAGCCTTTTCCTTGTCACCACCGGAGTTGTTCGATGCCTCCCTGGGCTCGCTCTTCCTCTTTCACTCACACACACACACACACACACACACACTTTAAAATCTCTCTCCCTCTCTAAAAGTAGAAGAGCTCGAAACCCTAGGCGGTAGTCACTGGGATTCTAATCAAGCGGAGAGGAGTTTTCTCACTCCTCTCATTCTCACTCACTCTCATTTCCACTGCCATTAAAGGTCAGTCCTCACTTCTTTCTTTCTTTTTGGTACTGTTTGGGGCCCAGGAAAATCACAGTCCGGATTTTCTCTCGCTTTCTTGGCTGACATTCATTATGATGACCCCCCTTCCTTGTAGCTGCATTCCAGAAATTTTTTATATTTGTTTCTTTTTCGAGCTATGTACTGAACAACAATAGTCGTTCATGGAAAATGCTTTTTTTTTTTTTTTTTCTAAAAAAAAATCTTCAATTTATATTTTTTTTTGGTCTAATCTATTATGGGGGCAATTGTTCGAGCTTTTGCTGTTACTTTGTGGAATTTTATTTTGATAGGAGAGAAAGTTTTTACTGATGTTTGCATGAACTTGAAAATTGTTTATGGGTTTAGGGATTTTGATCTTTGTATTATTTTCTCAAGTACTTTCTCGATGGCGGTAGTCTTAAAAAATAATAATTCTCTGATTGTTAGTAAACCCCGATTTAAGCAACTATGATCTTAAATGTCATAGTGAGATGAGCTTGTTAATTCTTGCTTAGCCTTGTTACTGTGATGATATGATATGACATGCTTCTTATCTTCAATTGTGAACTGGGTATTCGAACCCCGATTAACGTAGCTCTGTGGAACCAGTTAGTTGTAATTTTTCTTGAATGTCTCCATATGAACTATGAAACAGCTGCAAGTCAAAATCTGCTTTTGGTTGACATCTTTTCCTAAGGTTTTATCACGTAATTGTGGTTGTGTCATATTTGCGTTTCAGGTCAACTTCTTTATTTCATGGATTGGGATCTATGGAATTGGTCACATGATCAAGGTTTTCTGCCACCTCCTATTTTACGATGTTGTTTAATTATGTTTTAGCAAAGAAAGAAATTGAATAATAATCCTTGCAGACTTATTGTACTTGTATACTTGCTTTTTAGTTACATTCGACTACAGTGCCTGTGAGCAATCTGGATGGCTGGGGGACTTCTACTTTGGTTGCGGACGTGGTATGTTTCTGATTGTTTTTCTTTTGGTTTTTATTCATTTTTACACCTGTTTGTTATGTTCAATAGATACACTTTGGTTTTCTTATGGTTAGATGTAATTGAAGAAAATGCTTTGAATGAGAGATCTTGCACCCAAGTGTTAAGAGTACTGATAAGAAAAGCAGATACAGAAATTGATGAACTTGAAAAAGATCTGGTGTCTCTTGAAACTGAATTAGCATTTACTGAACATGAGGGATGGCCTGAAATATGGTGCAATGTTTTGAGTGATAAGATGGACTGTCTCGACATATCAATAAAGGGTTTGAAGAGTAAGTCTAAGAATGACATTGGGGTTCAGTTGTCAACGCATAGGGAACCTGCAGAGAAGATACATGATCTTCTAAGAAAGTACTTGCAAGAGAAAGAGAAACAGGTTTGACTTGTGGAACTTTGGTTTTTTGCATTTTTTATTTAGTATTCAAAAGATATAGTTTATGTCCTCAATTGAAAGCAAACTATTTTTCCCCAGATTTGCAAACATATGATAGCTAATGATTCCCATTGTTCCACCGTTCTTGTTTTTGTTTTCGTTTTTGTATTTTTTTTTTGTTTTGTTTTTTCTTTTTTTTGTTCTTCCGCTCTTTTTTGATGTGATATTATGATTCTTGTGATGACTTGGGGTAGCTTCTATTGATTCAACTTTGCTGAGTTGTTGTATATGTTGTGGCTTTACCTTTCTCGTGGATAACTATGCTTCTAGTCCCTGTGATGTGAAGGGAAATGGATCATGGATGGAGCTATAAGTGATTATTTTTACTCATTTGGCTTTAAGGAGTAGATGATTCCTTTGTTTTCGTGGGTTGTTGTTGTTGCTTTTTTTTTTTTTTTTTTTTTTCTTTTCTTTTTGTGCAAATACCTTTCCTCTCTGTTTTCTACAGTTTAAAGGTCCTTTCTGCATTGCTTCTTCAAATCTGAATGTTCATCTGTTAAATTTTTCAAATGATCTCATTCTTCCAATACTTGATGTTTTTCCTTATATAAGAAGCAGCCTCTACAAGTCAATGTCTTGGACCTGAAATCAGATGCATCAGATTTCACTGTCAAGGAGGAATTTGGAGAAACTGGCACTCCAACAGAAAGATGCACAAGCTCAAATTCCTCTTCAAACCGTCAAGAGAAGAAAACAAATATTCCTAAAAAATTAAAGGTCTTTGAAGCTCTATCCCATTATTCTTTAAGGGATTTACAATTTATACCTTGTATTTTGATTGTTTTTTTAGTTTATACCTTGTGTTTTAGCTATTATCAACACTGGCCTTCATAGGTAAAACTAGTAACAAATTTAAACCTATCTAAACACCAATTTTAACTATTGAATTTACCAAAATACTCTTTTAAACTTTAAATATATATTTGAAAAGTAATTCAAATTTAAAACTTTTTAGAATTAATAACTAAAGTTATAAATGTTTTTTACTGTTTTTTTTGCATTTTTTTATTTAAGTTTTTTAATATTTGTTATATTAGTTATTAATTTACATTAGTTTTAAATTTAAATTAATTTTTGAATATATGTATCTTTAAAGTTTAAAAGAGTAGTTTGGTAAACTCAATGGCCAAAACTAGTGCTTGACCCTGAGAGGGTATAAATTTGTTACCAGTTTTAAATTTGAAGATCAATGTTGATAATAACCAAAATACAAGATACAAAGATTTAATTATCCCTTTTTTAAATTATTCTAGTAGGTAATTTTTTGAGTCTTCGGATCTAAAGATTAAAATAAAATTGGGAAAGATACTTTGCCTTTGAACACTTGGGTGAAATTGCTTTCTTGATAAAACTCACCACTAGTCATGTATTCAGGTGTTGCCTATCTGATTGCTGAAACCTTTTTAAAACATAATAGCTGTTGTTTTCTTGACATGTAACAATATTGTATAATACAATCCTGAAACATTAGTCTCTTAATTCCCCTCTTTCGTACACAGAAGCGCAGAGCAGATGCTTTGACATCTAATTTGTAATCTGTTGCATGATCATGGCATATTAGTAGAACCCAACATTTAGACTTATGGTTTGACATAGAAGGATTGCCCGTGATTATGTCTTAAGCAGGGCCTTTTGGGAATTGAACTGTAGATCTATTGCTTTCCCTAATCCTACTCTATGGAGTTCCAGCTCACAATGCGAACATTTTAGAAAGCTTCACTAATTTGAGTCAGTAAATGTCAAAATAAAGCCCCACTCAACTCATCTGCCCTTGCATATGAAATAGAAAATAAAAATAAAAACTCCTAACTGGGAAAAGGACCCTTTTTTTAAAGGTTTTGATCATCGACATACTTATGATGAGAAAACCGCAAACTAGAACTCAACATTGATACAAAGGCACTCATGGCCATCCTTGATCCATTTTAGACATTTTTAAGCTTGTTTACTCTATTTCATTGCATTTTCTTGATGGATTCTGCATCACATGCACCCACTAACATGTATTATGCATACACAAGCTCATTTGTCTACTCATGAATTGGATGCTCACAATATCTTTGTAACTACAGATTGCAAGTATCGGCACATGTTATTTTTCACACTAATTTGTTATTCTGGAAATAGTTGAAGAGGACATAGCAGTCAAAGATTATTACTATCGGAACTCTAGTAGTTATTTCTTAACATGTTCTCAACAAAGCTAATTTGAGTCTGTAAATATTAGTTCAAATTGCATTGCTGCATGTATTTAGGCAATATTTCTACAGTACAGTTGAGTTGTGGTTCTATCCATTCTCCAGTTGCTTGGGTTGCATGTATTTAGGCAATATTTCTACAATATTGTTGAGCTGGTGGTTCAATCTATTCTCCAATTGCTTGGGTTGCATGTGTGTGCATGCCTGTGCACGTCAACTTTAACATCATCTCCAATGAAGAATTAGTAGTGGAGAGTTAGAATTTTAGATACCATAAATGTGCTGGAATATGATCTAGGTGGTTCAGGATCATTAAAAACAGAATGCCATCTGTATTGATTCTAAAGTACACAATATGCAAGCAAGCTTCTAGTGTCCCGAAACCAAATCATGCATGGAACAGCACTAGATTGTTTTTCTTTGGTTTTATACTCTCTTAAGTCTTTCTTGAGGTCAAATAATCAAGTATTCTTGTGCTTGCATATCCCCAAAGAAAGACATTGGACAATCATTATCAGTTGTGATTTTTATTGCTATCATTATCAATTCTGATGCAGATGATAATGTTGTATGAACAATAACAAACTTAATTACTGGCATTTGCTTACTATTTGGTTATCAATGAACAGCCTGCAAATAGTAATACCGCAGATCCCGGCCCAGAGTGTTTGAGACTTGCAGCTGGCTCCTCTGATGAGGAAAAAAAATTGGTCATGAGTGATTCAGATGGGACCACCAGGCAGAGTGAGAGTGTAGAACAAGAGCTTAACTGCGAGGATAAGAAGATTGTACAAAATGCATTTTTGAAGCGTGAAGAGAAGAGGAGCTGTAACGTAGAAGCAGCCAAGGTAGCCACTTTCGCTTGCAGTAATTCATTCGTTTGAGGGCATAATTATTTGGAGTAGATGTTACCATAAAGGTTGAAACACTTTTCTTTGTTTGAATTTTGAATCTATGAAGATGCAGTTTTTGCCTGCTCTACTAAATCCTGCAGGCATGAGCTTGAGCTGTTCTAGTTGGCTTCTGATGTCCATTTTCTTTCACTTCTACAGCAGGCAGTAATTAGGCTTTTCTTCGTAGTTTGTGCTTAAAATCAAATTAGTATTCTTATTTCCTTATTCATGATTGTATCTTTAAATTATATAGTCATAATATTTTTATCTTTCTGGTAATATTTGTTTTCTCTCATAATGAAATCATTTTTAGGTTTTGCTACTATTCAAGTATCTCTAAGCATGCAATCAGATGCTTCTGAAAACCTAAAAAACTGAATAGAAGAAATGAGAATTTTTTATCACATAACTGAAGCCTGTTGGACTTGGATCAAACATCTGGTACTAAGGTTTAGATAATGGGAACTTTCTTTTATATTCAGTGCTTAGCCTATGTGGCTATACCGATAGCAATATATAACTATTATGATCTTGTAGAACTCCACAGCTACAGGAAGGTTCCTCAGTAGACTTCTAGAGCTTAGCACTTGAATATACTAATACTATATTGTTATTGCAAAATAGCACGTTACCTTAAGAGAGGCCATTGTAGTAATTGGTAACACTTTCTTTTTGAAAAAAAAAACAGAGAAAAAAAACCATTATTTTTTGTCTTTCCTATTCAAATGAACAGCCTGTAGAAGCTATTATGAAAGTTTCCAGCTCATATTCTCTTAAGTTGTCAAATGGATGCTTCAGTGAGATGAAAAATTTGTGTAATTCTGCTTTTAAGGTAAATGAATATGTGGAAGCAAGGAATCAACATTCTACTGCAAAAAATTTACAGCCTGAAGGAAATCAAGCCCATCAAAAAATTAATGAGGTACGTGAACACCGCCTTCCATTTAGTTTATTTCGGCCTAGGTTTGAAGAAGAAAGAAAAGAAAAAAAGAAAAAAAGAAAACCTGAGCTTGCAGCAATGTGGGCACACTGCATGCAACTGTGGGATCAATTTAGGACCACAAGTTTGAGTTCAAGTAATGTTAGTTTTAAGCATTTCAAGTAATGTTAGTCTTAAGCCCCTAACCCTGTTTCTCTTTTAACTAGCAGCATTCAAATGCTATTGTAAAATACATAAGCCCAGATGCTTTGATAAGATCAGCTGCTGTCAGTATGAGGAATAGACCTTCTGAATTCAAAGCAAGCAATTCAAGGACATTAAAAAGTGATAATTGTGATAAGGAGCAAAAGCCAGCTGAGCTTTTTACTAAACCTGCTCAAAAGGAAGGCATAAAAAGTGTTCGGCTAAACAAGGATGTCTCATCAAATTTGCAGTCAAAGATGGTAGTGAATAGAAGAGACCATCTACAACTTGTGACCTACACTCAACAGTTGGCCATGACTTCAGAAATCCGTTTAGGGAAAAATTCAATCAACACCAAGCTGGAGGAGGTAGGAGAATCAGAAGTTGAAAAATCTCAGAAGGTTGTTGCTTGTGACAAGTTCCGTTTAGACTTGGATCAGAAACAGCAAAGTCAACAGGCAAAGAGGAAGATTCAGTCAAATTCACAAAGCATCAATGGACCCATTCTCCCGCCCGCAGGGAGGAAATTGAATGCATCTTCCATTTCAGCATCGAAAAGACAAAAATCTGACATTGATGATGACAATGTTGTTTTAAAGCAGCTAATATTTGGTAAGCATTTGAAAAAGACGGTTCCCCGTGACGTTTGTGCCAAAGGGCATAACAACCCCCTTGCTATGATACTACCATTTTCGCAGCCACAGGAAAGTAAAGAGACTTCAAAGTTGCAACTTAGTTCACAGATGAAAGGCTTGACTGTAAACTTCGCAGATTCAAACGGGCATGCAACTGATAGTGATTCTTTTCCCAGTGATCACGATGCAAGGGCTTCAGTTCCGTTGTCTTCTCCTAGTCATAAATTGGATGATATGAAAGTACAAGAACTGAAGATCCTTGCAAAACAATATAACATCTCAAAGGTTAGTAAGCTTAAGAAAAAAGAGCTGGTTGAGCAAATAGCTAAAAGACAAGGGTGTCAATAGACTCAATACTGAGGGTAGTTGTACAGCTGCGTTTTGTTTCATCTCCATATTTTGGATTGTGTTAATTTCCTTGGGCTTGTCTGATGTCCATGTCTCGTGGCGCTCTTTAATCTTTATCATTGCCCAAAGCCTTCTTTTTGCCTCCCACAGAATCTTAGGTGAGATGAAGATGAAAAAGAAACGAGTATAGGAAGAAGCCTTTAGATTCAGTTTTAGCCTTTTAGGTTTTACATGACATGCTTTATATGTTAGACAGCTTGTGCAGTGATGACAAAGGACTTACACAAAGCTACTGACTTTTGGTACAAATGTGGCGATTTCAACTGGCATAAAATGTCAGATTTGCACTCACCTTTTGTATGTATAGCTCTGGATTTTGGATATGAATACAAGAGTAAATGGTGATTCTTCAGCCATTTGTCAATGTTAGCATGATACATATGGCAAACCTTTTCAAATATTTCCGTCATGATTTGGGAATTATTTTACTGGTTGCTTTCTAAGCGTGCCTCTGTTCGTTTTACAACATTCAATTACAGTTTAAATAGCCCATTGTATACTTTCTTTGAAAAGAAACTAAATATTGCTAGAGCTAGACCAATACTTTAAGGAATTACCTTCTTTTCCTGTAGAAAAGCGGTAACTCTTATCCTACAGGGCGGAAAATATCTTCGAAGGACTGGTTGATATTTTTACTAGGTTTTTCTAATAAAGGGATTAATTCATAAACACTTCCCTTCTCCCATATATATATATTTTAAAAAATCCAGTACTTTTTTGTGGAGTGCAACCTCCAAAATTCATCGTTGGAACTGTGCAAAATATGTCGAGAGATCACAAGGATCTCCATTCGAGACCAAATAATTGTAATAATATAGAAACAACATGGGCATCAGCTCTAACGCTGTGTTAGTGCCACAAAGTTCTTTATCTCATCTCAAATCCAACCCAACAAGTATTTCCTGCCAAACATAAGTAACTTCCACCATCATGACAGGCATCACCTGAGGAAAAAAGATGGGATTGCATGTAAAATGTCAATATTAACTAATGCTTTATAATACAAGTTAAACCAAAAACTCAAACACTATTGGGGGAAACTAGATTCAAACGTGGTAGATAATAGATACTATTTTGACTTTACTGAGTTTCCAAAGCAAATTATCACAGAAAAGAACACGTATAAAATACGCGAAAATTCTTGCATGGAATCCAAAGGGGTTTAATATAAAGAAGTCTAGAACTAGTTACAGCTTCGAGAAATCAACCTTAATGTAGAACACCTTAATCCTTTTTCTCTTTGCAAGTTTGGACTGGTTAACCCTTTTGTTTGTATTTGACTTGTAGAGAAAGAAAATCAATTAACTATACCATTAAATTTGTAACAGAGAATTTTCATTATTATATAGTTTTGGAAAATGAACGTGTTATCCATATAAATCTTTGGATCCCACGATCATAGGTCTAACTTTACCATTATAGAGAATACTGACAAACTGCATGCACATGTGAAAGAAGTTCATATGGCGTTTTCAGAACATCATCATAACAATCACTACAACTCACTTGGCTTGGTCCGACTTATGAAGATCAGCCTCCTCAACTGTCCGAACAAGATGTTTAATGCGATACTGGAGCTTAGCATTTTCTGCATCAAGTTTCCGAGCCTGACAAACGAAACAGAAATTTTGTTGTTCCCATTGTCACTCCAAAAACGAAACAAAGAACGAAATACTAAAACTAAAAACTTTCACTACCTTTTCCCGTTCTGAAACTAGCTCTGCATTTACAATTTCTAGCTTAGACTGAAGTTCACTTATAATTTTCAAATGTTCCTCATTTCCAGCATCTGAATCAGTTTCCATAACAGATATTAATAAAAGCACAGACTTGTTCTTATGAATACACTCGGGCCATCTTTGCTAATCGACAATGAATCGAATCCTTCACATAGTTAAATGTTAAATTGAGAAAGATGACTCAATTTTCGATGTCTTTCTCATGCCTCCTCAAACCCTTTCTCTTGACGATATTATAGATTATTAAACATGCCCTTAAAGTAAACAAAGAAGTCTTTAGGACTTTTACCTTTCTTACTGGCAAGGGCAGCTTCAAGTCTTGCCAAGCGTTCCTTTGATATATATATAACAAGATTCAAGCAGGGAAATTAAAAATTTTCTCATCACTAAAAAAATTAGGGCAAAAATTACCGTAATTATCTTTTCGGTCTTAACAAAATACGAATTCTACCTCTGTATTTTGAAAAGTACAAAATTTAGCTCCCTGCTTGCTTGGATACACTTATATTTTGAGTTTTTTGTTTTTGTCAAATGAAATAAAAGATAAAAATGTTCTCAAGAATTTGTTTGAGAAGATCCAACCACTCTTCTTATTTTAAAAAATAAAAAACACAAAACAAAATGTATCCAAGAAGCCAATATTTCTCAAAACTGGTAATAAAAATATCACTGTCACAGTTTTGTATCGATTATTTGGGAAATATAGGGATATAATTTGTATTTTCCAAATTATAGTTGGCTTTTTTCCTCTAAAAATTACAGTACAGAAAAAAGGAGTCAATATTGTGTATAACATGAATTCGAAAGCCCCACACCAAAAAAAAAAAAAAAAAAAAAAAAAAGAAGAAGAAGAAGAAAAGACTCGAATTATTCACCATTTACGTAATAATAAAAACCATATACTGGGTAGATGAAGACCCAAAGTTATTCCTTAAACGAATCAACAGTGGAGATATGCATTACAACGGATATCAATATATGTAGCAATACACAAAAATGAATGAGTACATACATACGCATATATATGATATAGCAAGCACTACATAATTATTAATTATTTAAGGAATCAAACCATCGGAATAAAGGGTGAGAAAGACAGACCTCAGCTTCAGAGGCTCTTTGGAAGAAGGGTTTCAAGGTCTCAGACTCCGCCATTGTTGTACGGTACTTTTGGTGCCCTAGCCACTGAAATTAGATACTCCCGAACTCTCTGAGCTACCGAGTTCCGGGAGGACTTGTTTTGAAAGCTCGGACTTTTTCCCGACTACCCAAAAATTAATAAATAAATAAATAAAGGATCTGCATACAAAAGACGTCCTTTGTCGCTTAAGGTTTACGTCGTTTCGTTTAAATTACATTGTCGTCTATAGGAAACGACATGTCGTTTAAATTTTAAAAATGTTGCTCCCCGTGTTGACAAAATGCTCGCATATGGTGTTAACGGTCAATATTACTGGATAGTTATAATTGAACTTCAAATAAAATCCATGTATACCTAATTTATTAAGTAGAATTATCAATAATGTACTAACACGTTACTATGGTATTATTATAATGCTCATAGCATTGCTCGAAATCAAAACATAGTGCAGTGCAAATTCCAACATATTTTGAAAGTTAGAACGAGATTAGAGCTATAATTTGGTGGCAAAACAGGATTGTAACACTAAATAATGGTGT
Organism: Parasponia andersonii; assembly: GCA_002914805.1. NCBI lineage: Eukaryota > Viridiplantae > Streptophyta > Magnoliopsida > Rosales > Cannabaceae > Trema > Trema andersonii. The sequence continues at coordinate 138,670 of JXTB01000353.1, forward strand.
TTATAAATAAAAAAGGACACCAATATGATTCATATGTCATTTGTGGCCCAATATGTCACAAGTCTGTTTTGGTTTGTGAAGCCTCCTTTTTATCTTATGCCTTTACATGTATATTTCATTTACTATTATTATTATTATTATTATTATTTTGTAAATATCCTTACTTTGACTTGCAAACTCTTATTACGTCATCCCTCTGTCCTTCCTTCCCATACTACAAATTTTTGGCTAGTTTGTCCAGCATCTCTTAGTTGTATTCAAGTGGTTAGAGCCCTTCGTTTGAATTTGGATAGAAAACTTAACAATCAAAATAAATAATAAATAAATAAATTTTGATAAATGATATCAAGTATCTCTCAAAATGATCGGTTTTAAATCGATGAACAACATCTTAATTTGTTAAAACTTGTAATGGGAAGTTCACAACTAGGACTACATTTCTTGAAATCAATGTTCCCAGCATTGCTCATCAAAAAATATGTTCCCAGCATTAAATTCAAACTGGTGAACTGTGAGGAGGTTTTGTTTGAAAGAGTGGTTCTACTTTGGCAGTGAACTCAAAATAAATATTTTAGCTGCTCAGGTAACTTATTGTCAATTTACTTCTACAATTTAATAACGAGAACCAGCATAAAATACTTGAAAAACAAAGGCAAGTTAGTGAGTTGGCCAATTTGTGTCATTCAATTGGAGATCAATCTCATTGACTTATATTTCAAATTATTGAAAAAGTACACACTTCATTCCAGAAAACCAATATGTTCCCACCCATTCCACCATATATTAGTATACTTCTATAGAGAATATATTACCAAAAATATAACTTGCAATGGCAAACTAGTCAAGGCTGTCCAAGAAGTGAAGGCCTGTAGAAAACATGGCTCTGTGCAATCTCGATTCGTTCCCTCGGATCGTTCAAGGTTTCGTCCCTTAAGGCTTGAAGAATGGCTAGCGGTGACTGTTCCCTGGAAATTGAACAATAAAAGAACAAAATATATTGAACTCGTGGACTACGACAAATTCTAGAGTGACATTTGAAGGCAGGTAGTATTTCAATAAAATATAAGAGAGAGAGAGAGAGAGAGAGAGAATTTCGATTTGCATTTGTCATCATCCTTGTGCAAGGACCAAGCTAAACTTCTTTGTATCATCCCTTATTTTGTTGGATGTAATGGGCAAATCAAGTACGAAAATGAAACGAGTAAATAAGAGTAAAGTTCATAGATTTGTGGAAAATTACCCTGTTACCAGAATCTTGTATAGCATCTTCAAGATGGGGCAGAGCTCTACAGGAGCAACCGGCTTCTTCTCTTCAGGATGCAAGACGTTTAGGCTCGACTGACTGAGAAGTTCATAAAAAGCTCCCACTGCAGAGACACCCTGGAAATAAGAGGCCAGATTTGGCATTATTGTTCATAAGATAAAGGTGACAAGTGATAAAACTACTAAGAAATTTCCAAAGGATAATGCTAAATTTTAGCAGAAAAACTATCCAGTTTCGGAAGGATATGAGGCATTGCTCACCACGAAACTCATATTCCATACAGTTCTTTCATTGCCAACATGTTTCATTCTTCAAAATAAAGGATCAAGTGAAGTTTCAAGTTCCTCATTTTTCATAGTTCATTATTCATGCGGATTGTACTTTCAGGATTTGGAATCAATGTGTCTTACACAGCTTCTAAAATTTGTAGTAAATCTCTATAAATATACCTGAATCATTCCTTTGCCACTGATATTGTCACCCATATCCCGGCTTAATTCACCCTTCGCTATCATTTGGCCATACCATGCATTACGACCTTTCAAAAGGGTTACGTAAGTGTCTGCTAGTAAAGGTCCTGCAAGCTTCTCGGGTTCTTCCGCCAACAAATGAGTAATAAATATCATCTCTGATGTACAATGAGCAAAGTATACTGATTTGCTAGTAGCACTCTCCTTTGTGAGGGCTGCTACCATTCCTGAGGTAAAAAGATGAGTAGTTACTACCGATGGCATTCACAATTGCATTCAATGTATCACCATAGGAAATACTAGTTTAATTTATGTTATAATTTATCTAATCAAAGTAGATATTAGGTACCTGCTCCAATGGCATAGACATTTTTCAAGCCACCCATGACTTCATGTGTGACAAGATCACTGTTGTCCCAAACAATAAAATGGGGTTGCCTTAGAAATTTTGCCAGAGGTTTTCTCCACTTTTCGGCTCCACATATTCGAGCATTAGCATATTCCTTGTTGTAGATCTCTGCTGCAATATTTGGTCCGCCTAGATAAAGTATATTCTCAATAGGTACTCCAGCTGTCAGAAAGAAATGCCAAAGCTGAGAAAATTAGTTTAAATGATTTTCTGAAATGGAGTTGACAGATGAGGGAATTAATGAATCAATGGCCAGGTTTCATTTGCATTGGAGTCAAAACTTAAGCAACTTGGTTAACTCCTACATTAGCAGGTTCTTTTATGAAATAGAACAGAAAGAACTCTAAATTGCGAGCTTAATGATTGCGAATTCCTTAAAGATTCAAGTTGCAACAACCAAAAATGATGCTCGAATAATTAAATGGTACTTCTAGATTTTCTAGCTTTATCTTAATTGTGTCATTGTAAAAGTATTTCATAAGGCCAACTATACATGTACTCGTGTAGGTCTATAAGAACCATCTCATCAAGTGTAAATTTCACAAATGCAGCTGAGATATGACCAAATTAAAGAATGCATCTTCGCTTTGTATTAATCCTAGCAAAGACCAAAAATTGTTACCAAGATTCATAACCAATCAAGTTTAACCCAAGAAAAAAAGTAGGATTGACCTATAAACTCAAATAGATAAACAAAACTCTTACTTGCACGCTTAATCATCTGCGTGGGAGTTATTAGATGCGGAACAGGTTCCACTTTAGCCTCAATCCCTTTGGCCAAAGAGATAATTATAGGTACTGTAATCCTCTCCTTCCAATACTTGCTGATCTCTTCAAACACCTCTCTTGTCTCAGTTGAAGGCAAGCCATTCACCACAATGTCAGCATCCCAAACAGCCTCCTGCAAGTTTGTCACAACCTTCAAAGGACAAAGTGGCGTTTCGATCATGTTCAAGCAAAATCCGTCTTTCAAAATCTCATCCGCGTAAAGTGTTCGATCCCCAAGCCTTGCCTCGACGTACTTTAGGTATGCACAACGACGGATCAACCTCCTAAGAACATCCTCCCTCGAGTTGATCACTTCGAAAAGATGTTCAGCTGTTGCTCTATCAACAGCTCTACCTGGCCTTCTCCATATCCTAATCTGCACCTTATCCCGGAACTGGCCATAGCTATCTTGCATCAGGGCAGCAAAAACACTCCCCCAAGCGCCAGCCCCCACACCAACAATCCTTAAGGGATCACCATCAGCCTTGCCTAATAGGGTCCTAAGCTCATCAAGCTTCTCTTCCAAACCATTACAGTTTTGAATAGACCCATTTGAATACATGTTACTTTTCCTTGTATCAATGCTTCCCACCATCTCTATCAACCAAAAATTCAAGATCAACGGTTAGAACTGAAGCCAACCTGAAGATACCCTGAATTGCATTAACAGTTTTTCTCTTCAGGGTCTTTGCTTGATTTTCAAGACTCAGAACAAAACAAATATTTTGGACTATAACAGATTTATCCACCTCTAATATTTATACGGTGAAACCAAAAAAAAAAATTGTTCAATCAAATCTTATTGGCAACTTTCTCTACCAATACTAAAGCTAACACCTGTTCTTTCCCACTTGGATTTTCCAGACCCACAAATCAAAATTTAAGTCTTGTTTGTTATAAGGTCCTAATGGGGTCATGAAAAATAAATAAATAAAAAACAAAAAGCGCATGAACTCAAGTTTCCTTCTTTGGTTTCTCCGTCAAAGTTTGTTCATCCACTCAACTACAAACTTGAGAAAACTAAAAAACAAAATGGGAATATTAGAATTAAAAAAATAGCAAAACAAATATGGAAAATAAATAAATAAAAACTACAAAGTCATTGGCTTTAATTTGAGGATATTAGTACAACCCAATTGGCCAATTCCTACACACCTAATGAAAACTATAATACATCTTAAATATCAGACAGCATGAATTGTGATTTTTGTGACAAAAAATGTCCGAGAGAAGCAGCGAAAGTGAAATTGGAGCTAAGAAGAAGAAGAATAATAATAGACATTGATGGGTTACGGTTGAGTTCGAGTTTGGTGCCTAAGCATTTAAAGTTTCTGGTTGATGCCAACTTCCCCGAAGGTTATTAATTTTGGATCACTCTGGCCGGTTCTCCATCCCTTGTGCTCTTCCCCACCCTATCTTCTGTGGTCTTTCACAACTTTCTAAAATTTAATAATAAGGTGATCTCAAAAACTTAGGATAATGTTTTGGATCACACCTATTAAGAATATCCTATTTTTTTAATATAAGTGATTTATGAATATTATTAATCTACCAGTGGTAAGTTTGATTCACCGATCAAACCATAAAAAATTTATATCTTTAGTACATTCTATATATATATAGAGAGGTTATCAATTTAGTAGATATATTTTTTTTTTTATCTATATTCTATATATATAGAGAGGTTATCAATTTAGTAGATTTTTTTTTTTTTTATCTATGTGCAGTTATTGTTTGTAGCCGTTAAATCATCATCTAATAGTGATTTAACAGTTATAATGAAATACATAAAAATACGTATATCATTAATATTATTTCTCTTTTTTATTTTTTGCTATAAAAAATATGCATGATAAATCTTTACTAGTCAAATTGATACATATACACGGGTAAAAAAAAATACTTACTAAATTAGTGCCCATATATATATATATATATATATATATGTAGAAACTTGTAGTCATATAGGTCTAAAAAAGAATGCTTTATGTTTGTTTCTTTTAAAATTAAGGGTAAAGAAAAAGCTAAAGTTTCGAATAAATATTTGTGTGAGATTTAGTGAAACGTGTCACTTCATATATATAAAGATAATGCTTGAGGTATCAACTTTTGTACCAAATTTTTAATACCAATATGTGGTATATAATTTGTCACTATTCAATTGGTGATAATGTTTAATTTATTTGTAGTAGGTTTTAATATACTAATTAATTGATGAAAACTTATATATCACATGTGTTAGTACAAAAAATTTAGCACAAAAGTTGGGATGTGTAGTGCTATCCATATAGATAAATACTAAATGTGTGTATATTTATAGGTTGCTAATTTAATAGGTATTTTCTTTTTACCTATGTATTGATTATTTTCTTTTAGCAGTTGGATCATTATCTAATGATGATTTAAAAATTATAATGATGTGCATAAAAAATATATATCATTATTGTTATTTCTCTCTTTTATTTTTTTTTAATTAAAAAAATATAAGATAAATTTTAATTAGTCAAAACGATATTTATGTATAGGTAAAAAAAAATACCTACCGGATTGATGCCTAAATATATATATATATATATATATATATATGTATATATATATGAGCGAGTTTTTAATGTGTATTTTTATTTTTGCTCTATGGATAGGTAAATTTAACTAACTTGGAAATAAACCTGTAATAATAAATCATCTCATTTAATATATTAATTTCCAATTCATTTTTTTTATTTCTTTCTTTTTTAAAATTTAATTTAAAGTTTAATTTTTTTTTAATTACCTTTAATTTCAAACAATATATACTATTATATATTCAATATTTCATCAAATTTATATTTCATTGTACAAAAAGTAAAATCCAAAATAGCATAATTTTCATATTATGAGTAAGTTATTTTATTTAATAAAAAAACTATGAATAAAACAACAACATTGAAAAAAATTGTTTAAAAAAAATTATGTGTGAATCAACTTAAAATTTGTACATATTTTAATTAGTTTCCTATGAAAAAATAGGAAAAACTTACGCAAAGCAGCATCCGATTACTAGTAAATTATATATATATATATATATATATATATTTGCTCAAAAACTTGAGAGTAAATTGAATTGGAAAGATTATAAATTGTGATTTATATTGTTGGGAAAGGTTTCGCACTTTTGTTGTTTTTTTTTCGACGAATAAGATAATTGAGAGTGATTTGGGATTATTAAATATTTTTCACTAGTTTCATTTTCTTAAAAAAATATAAAAAAATGACCAACTCATCATGTTACCTACTTTCTTTTTGTTTTAAATAACTTTTTATATTTATATATGTATTAATTATAATAAATTTATTAGTAAACTTACTAATATTTTTCTAGCCACTAGGTTAAAATCTAATTGTCCAAATTAGAGTACTCATCTGTGGTACAAAAATAAAAATTTTTATTGAAACGTCACTATATATATATAGGGCACCAATCCAGTAGGTATTTTTTTTTTTTTACCTATGTATAGGTATCAATTTGGCTAATGAAAAATTTAGCATGTATATTTTTTATTGTAAAAAATAAGAAAGAAAAAAAGCATTAATGATACACGTCTTTTCATGCACTTCATTATAGCCATTAGATCATCATTAAATGGTGATCCAACGGCTAAAAAAAAATACCTACAGGTAAAAAAAAAATACCTATTGGATTGGCAACCATATATATATGTATATAAAAGTATGGATAAAATATAGTCACATTCGAAAATTAGTCTCATAACATGATTTAGCAAATGCAAAATACATTTATGTCATATTGGATAAATGTGTTTAGAATTAACTAAATCATGTGACAAGATCGGTTCCGAATGGAACTATATCTAAGCCATATATAGGGACCGTTGATCCACGTATTATAACGAGATAGGGATAACCCATGCATGTTAATGCAAAAACTATTGAATATTCAATAATGGTTTGTCTTTTAAAATTACTTTTAGAACACAAACTAGCCCATAAATTGAAAACAGAAAGTGAACAAAATTTCACTATAGAAACTAAAATTGACGGGGAAAAAAAGTTAACATATGTATTGGCATATTTGCTAATTAGAGTATTAAACATTATATTTATGGTCCTCAAAACTTAAGAGAGACGTTTCCAAACTAGAGTTTTCTTGTAAGTTAACATACTGAGATTCTGATTCAAACCATAATATCTTTAATTTGATTTTTATTATCTCCACTTATTTGAATACCCCTTTTCTTTGGGGGGTCAAACTTGAACTACATGCACTAATTAGGTCAACAACCTATTGAGTTGTTCTTTAAGAGTTTATATTCAATACTCTCATTTATCTGGATTCAACTCGTTACAGATATCATTTGACAAAAGACACCTTCAACACACACAAATACAGAGCAAAGGTTAAAAAAAAGTCAATGTACTTGGATAGATATACATACGCACATATATATGATATCCATGTTAACCTTTTTATCTCCCTAATAAATAATGTCGATAGAACCTTAAATAGTTTTTTTGCCTAGGTCTTATCCATGGCTCGTGTTATCAATTATTGTTCTCTCCGTCCTATACTATTTCAAGAAAAATGGAAAAATAAAACAAAAGAAAAAAATTGAAAAATATTAGGACAGTTAGTTAAGACAGTTACTAATATTAGTCTCCTTTGTACAGCTGTCCTATTGTGATTGAGTAATCTGTTGTATCTGTTATAATGGTTAGAAGTTTGTTACTAGTTAGTTTTAGACTAGACTAGTTAATCCAGTTATACAAGTCTATGAGCTCTGTATTCTCTTTTAACAAATAATAACAAAGATTTCTTCATCTCTTTCTTTTGTTTTTCTTTTCAATATGCATAAGAGCTTTAATATGGTATTAGAGCATTTTTCGCCATTAATGGCGAACATTACTACCGTTTCAAACTCTAATTGTGCTTCCAGCTCTCAACCACGATTTGTTCCAGTTTCTTTTAGTCACTCTGTATCAGTGAAGCTCAACGATAACAATGTCTTGCTTTAGAAGCAGCAGGTCCAGGCAGCCATTAAAGGTAACAAGTTCCAAAACTTTCTTCAAGAATGTTCCTCTCCAACAAAGTTTCCTTCTGCTGTTGATGAAGCTACAAATCAGATTAATCCAGCATATTTGGACTTGGAGCAACAAGATCAACTTCTAGTTTTTTTGGCTTCTTTCTTCGATTATAGAAAGCATTCTTACTCGTCTGGTTGGTTGTGAGACTTCGAGTCAGATATGGCAAACTCTTGATCAATATTTTGCCTTTCAGATTCGAGCTAAGATTTCTCGATTCAAAACTCAAATTCAAAATACCAAAAAGGGTTCTTTGTCTCTTATTGAATATTTGCTTAAAATCAAGTCTGCTGTTAATTTACTAGCTTCTGTAGGATATCCTATATCAACACAAGATCATATTGATGCTATATACTTAGGTCTTCCTGAAGAGTATGAAACCTTTGTCATTTCAGTCTCTTCTTGCTCAGATTCTTACACAATTTCTGAAATTGAATCTCTATTATTGTCCCAAGAATCCCGAATTGAGAAGCACACTAAAGAATTGGATTCTAGTTCTAATTGTACTCCTGAAGCCAATGTGGCTACTCACTCTCATGCTCACAAGAATAGTTATCCTCACTCTCGTGGAGTCCCTTTTCAGAATCATGGAAATTTTCCCAGAAATTTCCAAAACCCTGATTTAATGCCATTTACACCCTCTTGGCACAACAACATCAAGCCTCAGTGTTAGCTATGCGAAAAATTTGGTCATATTGTTCTCAATTGTTTCTGCAGGTTTGACAAGTCTTCTCAGGGTGTTCAGAATTCTTCATCAACTCATCATGCTCCAATGCAAGCTATATTCACAACACCAGCTACTATCTGGGATATCAACTGGTATCCTGACTCAGGTGCAATAAATCATGTTACCCCAGATTCTTCAAACTTGATGGTCAATGCAGAATATACAGGTCCAGAACAGATTCATGTTGGGAATAGTTCAGGTTTGTCAATCAAACGTATTGGACATACTTCTTTTCCTGCTCATTCACATCTAAAATCTTGTCCTTAAATCACTTCATGTTCCTGATATTACTAAAAACTTATTCTGTGTTTCTAACTTTTCTAAAGACAACAAAGTCTATTTTGAGTTTCATGCTAACTCGTGTTATGTCAAAGATCAGATGACTCACCATATCCTTCTATTGGGGAAACTTTAGAATGGCCTATATACTTTTGAGCAATCTCAAATGCCTTTTCTTTCCCGTTAGAATAGTACCAATTGTTTAACTTCTTCTCATATTCCTCTATCTTCACTAGCTATTCATTCTGGTACGAGTTCTACTTCATCTTCAGCTTCACAAGTCTCAGCTACTTCTAATGCTGATTTGTTTACACTCTGGCATAATAGATTAGGCCATCCATCTGAAAAAATTGTACAAACTGTTCTTACTCGATGTAATATATCTAATATCAATAAAAAGTCCCATTCCATTTGTTCAGCTTGTTGTCTTGGCAAAATTCATAAGCTTCCATTTCCTGTCTCTGCTACTACTTATACTAAACCTTTGCAGCGTGTATTTTCAGATTTGGGCCTTCTCCCTCCCTTTCTTCAAGTTACTATTGATATTATTTTCACTTTGTTGATGTTTACTCACGATTTATTTGGATATATATGCTTAGGAATAAATTTGAAGCTAAGACTTTTCTTAATTTTAAAGCCCAAGCTGAATTGCAATTAGGCACTAAACTTCAAGTTCTACAAATTGAGTAGGGAGGTGAATATCGTGTGTTCACTGAGTATTTACAATCCAATGGCATACTTCATAGGCACCTGTGTCCTACTACACATGAACAAAATAGTTTAGCTGAAAGGAAACATCACCATATAGTTGAACATTGGTTAACTTTACTCTCACAAGTATCTATGCCTCTATCCTATTGGGATGAGGCTTTTAGAACAGCCATTTACTTAGCAAACCGACTTCCTACCCATTTACTTGCTCGTAAATTCCCTTTAGAAGTCTTGTTCAGAGTTAAACCCAATTATTCAGTTACGAGAACCTTTGGTTGTGCTTGTTATCCTAATTCTAGACCCTACAATGCTCATAAACTTGATTTTAGGTCCACTCAACGTACTTTTCTCGGCTACAGTCTTAATCATAAAGGGTTCAAGTGTCTTGCTTCTAATGGTCATGTCTATATTTCTCGTGATGTTATATTTGATGAACATCTTTTTCCATTTGCTCATTTGTCTGTTTCATAATCTGTTACAGCTTCTACTTTTCATGATTTTTCTCTTCCTTCTGCTTCTATCCCTTTAGTTTCTTCCTATTCCATTTTTTCTCCATCACACCTTATTGCCCAAGATGCTTGTTTGGCATAACCTGCACCAGTTTCTACTAATCCTATTTCTATTCCTACTGTTGTTTCTACTGATTCACAGGTTTCTTCAGTTACTACTGATCTTGTTGTAAGTGATCCAGTTCCAGACCACTCTACTAGTCATGTTCTTCATCCAGTTCTACCCACAATACTCATAGCATGACAACTTGGTCCAAAGTTGGTATTTCCAAGTCTAAAGTCTATATGGCTGTTAATAAACCACAATCTGTAGCTAAAGCTCTTCAACATGAGCAATAGAAATCTCCTATGACAAAAGAATTGCTTGCACTTAAACGCAATCAGACCTGGTCCATTGTTCCTCTACCTGAAGGCCAAACATCCATTGGTTGTAAATGGGTTTTTAAGCTTAAGAGAAGCCAAATGACTCTATCAATTGCTACAAGGCACGTCTTCTTGCAAAGGGTTTTCATCAACAAGTTGGTTTTGATTATACTGAAACGTTCAGCTTGTTGTAAAACCTATCACTATTCGAATTGTGCTTTCTTTAGCTCTTATAAAAGGCAGGGTTATTTGACAATTGGATGTCAACAATGCATTTCTCAATGGTGTGTTGCAAGAGGAAGTTTTTATGGATCAACCACCTAGATTTGAACAGCCTACTTCACAACATTTGATTTGTAAATTATATAAATCACTTTATGGCCTTAAGCAAGCAACTAGAGCTTGATTTGAAAAGCTCCACAGTGCACTTGTGTCTTTTGGATTTGTCTCAGCTAAAGCAGACCAGTCCTAGTTTATTCATTTTACTTCTTAGCATGTTATATTAGTCTTGATCTATGTAGATGATATCTTGGTTACTGGTAGTGATTCTGTAGCAATATCACAGTTAATTGTTGATCTCAGCAGGACTTTTGCATTTGAGGATTTAGGTGAGTTGAATAACTTCCTTGGTGTTCAGGTACAACACACAGAGCAAGATTTTCATTTGTCTCAGACTAAATACATCAAGGAATTTTGTGCAAAGCTAAAATGCAATATGCTAAAGCTACTTCTACTCTTATAACTAGTGGATTGAAACTGTCTGGATATAGTAGTGATCTAGTTGAACATATGCAACTATATCGATCTATTGTAGGTGCTTTACAATATGTTACAATCACAAGACCTGAGATTTCTTACAGTGTAAATAAAGTGTGTCAATTATATGCAAAACCCTCTTCAATCCCATTGGAATGTAGTCAAATGAATCTTACGGTATCTTAATGGTACTTTGAATTTTCGTTTGCATCTTCAACATTCTGCAACCTTGGATCTAGTAGCAATTCGGGATGTAGATTGGGCTTCAGATCCAGATGATAGAAGATCAACCTCAGGGATGTGTATCTATTTTAGGTCAAACTTAGTTGCATGGCAGTCAAAGAAACAACACAGAGGTTTTAGATCAAGCATTGAAGTTGAATATGGAAGCTTGGCTAATGTTGTTGCTGAACTTACTTGGTTTAAATCCTTGTTATTCGAGTTATGTGTTCCGCTTCCTAAGCAGCCAGTTGTGTGGTGCGACAATCTGAGTATTATAATGCTTGCAGCAAATCCTTTTCTTCATGCCAGAACCAAGCACATTGAATTAGACTTGTATTTTGTCAAGGAAAGAGTGATGCAGAAGCTTTTGGATATGAAGCATGTTCCAGCGCATGACCAGATTGCTGATGGCTTTACTAAAGCAATTTTAAGTTCCAGATTCCAGATTTTATGAGACAAACTCAGTGTTGTTAATTTAGATACACTAAGTTTGAGAGGGGCTCTTAGGATAGTTAGTTAAAGGCTTAGTTACTAATATTAGTCTCCTTTGTATAGCTGTCCTATTGTGATTTTGTAGTCTGATGTATATGTTATAATGGTTAGAAGTTTGTTACTAGTTAATTTTATATTAGACTAGTTAATCTAGCTATATAAGTCTATGAGCTCTGTATTCTCGTTTTAACAAATAATAACAGAGATTTCTTCATCTCTTTCTTTCTGATTTTCTCTTCAATATACATAAGGGTTTTAATTATACAATAATAAGAAAAATGCTACTCTAAAACGTCCAAAAGGATCTCATCTATTTTTTGGGATAAACAGGGGCCCATAATAAAATCTATGTGGATTCCATCAGAATTGAATCGAGGATTTATATTTAGTGGGGGGTTTTACGTATTTGGTAAAGCTATTTTATGTTTTATTTATTTTTGAGTGAGACTTCAGAGATCCTATGTAAGCTAAAAATTTAGAAATACATTTAAATATTTAGATTTTTTAAAAGGAAAATGTAAAATTGAGTGAGACTTAGGCTCCCATTGAAATACATGTACCTTCGTGTCTGAATCCCACTTTAATAGGAAGTCTAGATTAGTTACACGAGAATCTTAGAAAACACTACTCAAATACCAGTAAATATCATTACTAGCAATGATTTGAAGTTTACCTTATGACTTATTTTTTTTAGCACAAGATACTTTTAATGTGCTGACACACAAGTTGTTACCTATGAAGGATTAGGTTATAACTAATTCAGTACATGTCACGATTAGTCTTTTGAGTTAATTGCGAAAGAAATACCCTCTCTCTCTCTCTCTCTCTCTCTCTCTGCATTTGCGGCCTTCTCCCTCTCTCTTGCCCAATTTTGAGATCATGGCTAACTTCTGCTAGAGTGTTTTTAATGGATGATCTACATCTATGACCAATTGAGTTTAGAAAAAGAAATTTGATGGACCAAAAGACGAGTAGTCTGCTGTTCTTCATTGCCTTCTTATTTTGTGTAAAGGGTTCTTGGAAAATCCTTTTTTGCTTCTCTTGATCATCAATCTGGGTTTGAGATCAAATAATTTTTAACTACTTTGTAGTGAGTTTAAGATCTGGATTTAATAGTTTTATGGGTCCTTTCTCCTAACTTCGCTGCCCCCACACAATGAAATCCCACCACCACTATCTGCCCACTCCCACTGAAGCAATTAGAGGAAAACCATGGTCTTGTTTTAATTAGGTCGTTAGGCAACCATGTTTGCCCAATGTAAATTTGGGTTGATGGACAACCACAAATCCAAATCCATGGTTGGAACTGGGATTTGGCAGAGCCGACAAATTCAAATTGTTTTTTTTTTTTTTTTTTTTATGTATTTGTAACTTCGTGTTCTTTGTATTTATGCTTTTATATACTATGTTGTAATGAAAGTTATGTTTTGTTAAATTTAATTGAGTGTTTGATTATTTTATTAATTTTTATGCATTATATATACAATTTTAATTATTTATAAATAGGTAACATTTTTTATTATCAAATTGAAACTACTAATTAATTAATTTTTATTTAAATTAACTTAAACAATTAATATAAAATTATTTATATAATTAACATATTTTAAATGTAAAATAGTTCCTAAAATAATGTGGGAATTGCATATTTAAAAGGAGTATTTTTGGAAGTTTNAACATTGGTTTAACATGTTAAATGTAAATATGAGAAAGGGGTTTTAGAAAAAAACAATACTATAAAACATCAGATATATCTATTTATTATTAAATAATTTAATTAATAAATTAAGTCTCTTTTAATTTTGTCCGAATTTTTATCGGAATTAAGCAGTTAGCATTATCTTTAAAGAAAGTAAATAATTATGAGTATTTCTTTTACTGGTTATTTAGTGGTATTAATTGTACAAGTCAAATCACCTATCACTTTCAGAAAGCAAGAACACATTCTTATATTATTTTATTGTGGTGGCCTTAATTGCCCTTCATTAACGACCTGTGCGGTAGAGAGGAAAGAAACGAGGGAAAATAAGCAATAGACAAAATAAAAAATGTGTAAAATGTAAAAGTAAGTATTTTTTTTCTGTAATTATTTGATAAATATGGAAAATAAATATAATTTTTTTTTTTGTTTGGAATTAGAAGTAAAATTGAAGGGACGTGAAATAATGTTCTGTCAAAATTACTTTCTCACCATTACATTAGTATTTCAAAATTTGTATCTTGTTTTAACTCATAAGGCTAATATATAGCTATGTTTGGTATGAAGAAAAAGAAATGGAAGGATAAAAAATAGAAGTGATAGAATGGAATTTTTTTTTTTCAATATTTGATGAAATTATAATATAGTTATTTTAGATACAATTTTTTTTTTAATTTCAAAAGTAAATTGATAATTTTATTTTGAACCCAAGTTGGAAAAATTTTCCTTCCAAGTTAGAGAGCTTACAACTTGACAGGGTTGACACTATCTTTTTTTCCTCTCCTCCTTTTCATCCCATACTCTCACATAGAGGTGGCAAAATGGGCGAGACGGCCCGGCCTGGCCCGCTCATCACGGGTTTTAGGGGGTGACTGGGCCGGTCCGTCCAAAAATGCAGGATGGGCCGGCCCGGCCCGGTCAAAATAAAATATGGCCCGGCTCGGGCCCGTTGGTCCACCGAGCTTTTTGACGGGCCAAAACCGGGCAGCGGCCAGTCCGTACTCNTTTTTTTAAACATGTTAAATTTAAACTTTTTAATTGAATTTTCATTTAAAAAAGTTGACAACATAAACTACATATATTTTCTATTGTTAAAAAATTAATAATAATTAAATAGGATATTAAGAAAAATAATGAAACAAATAAATTTGAAATATTGAAATTTGATTTTATTAATGATCATTTATTATAATTCAAATTATTATTTGAAAAAACTAGTATATCATTAATTATGACTTTATGAGTTTATGACTCATCATCATCATCCATGTACAAGTTATTAAAATTTTCGGCCAATTCTTCATTACAAATACGAATAGTGTCTTGATTTCACTTTGCCGCTTTTTCCCAATCTTTAACACATGCTAATACCTCAACCATTTCAGGAGCCAACGAAGTCCTCCGCTCATCTACTATCATCTTAGTCGTACTAAAAGCAGACTCTGAAAAAATTATGGACACCGGAATTGTTAAAATGTCACGGGCTAATTGTGAAAGCATCGGGAATCTTGGTTGACGCTTATGCCACCATTCCAAAACTTTGAAGTTCTCATCATTGGGGTCGATGTCAGAGTCTAGCTCAATCTATTGAGTAAGATCAGAGGATTGTTGTGGATTTATTGATGGTAGTAATTGACTTGAACTTGATGGTGTTGATGATGAGTCACGACCACACCCTTGAGGACGAGAACCTACCATGCTCCAAAAAGACTTATTTTTTGACTATTCTTCAGTTTCTTGTAGAGGAGTATGTTGTTGTTGATTACTGCCAAACTTAGTCTCATATATACTATACACTTCAAAAAATTTGTCACAAGTATTTGTATATTCAGTAGTATAGTCTATCTCAAAACATGTAGAAATGTAGCTAATTAAATTAGAAAGACCATTTAATTTACCCCTAAGATCTAAAATAAAAGCAAATGAATATAATAAAAGAATTGGAAACTAATATTTCAAAAATACTTGTTGCATATGTGTTATAATTGGTTTAAATATAAGATCACATCCTACCTTACAAAATATTTCAGCAATAAAAAAAATATGACGTAAAATAATTTGAGAAGTATGATAATAAATACCAGATAATGCAACAGTAGCTTCAGTAGCTTCATGATAAACGTCTAAAAATTGTACAAATTTTTCACAAATGAACCAATCTTCATATTTCAATACTAATGAACTTATTTTTGAATTGTAAAACATAGTAATTGGAATTTTATATGGTAATGCATTTTTTAACATTAAATAAGTGGAATTCTACCTTACAGGCATGTCAACTTGGAATTTTCTTGGTTTTAATCTTTGAGCTATGCAATATCTTTTAAATTCAACAATGCATGGATTAGAAACATGAATATAAGCAATAACAGATCGAATATTTTCAATATATACACTTAGAACATCCATACTTGATTTGAAGATAAGGTTGATGATGTGACATATACAACGTTGATGTAGTAAAAATCCTCCAGTGTATGAACTTATCAAATTGCTAAGTAATTTTATGGCATTTGTATTTGCGGTAGCATTATCTAAAGTGATAGAGATAATGCGATTCGCTATGCAATATTCTTCAACAATATTTAAAATTCTATCTCTAATAATTTCAACAGTATGTTTATTATCAACGACTCGAAAACTAATTATTCTTTTTTGCATTATCCATCTAGAATCTAAATAATGTGCAACTACACTTAAATAATCTTGTTTAGAATTAGCATCCAAAATATCAGATGTCAATGCAATACAAAAGTTTAATGAATTTAATTCAGATATTAAATCTTTACGCATATTTTCATAAACTTTAATCAAATCACTCTTAGTGGTATTTTTAGAAACTCTTTTAAAGTTTGGATAATAAGATCTTCTAATATGATCTTCATAGCTATTACAATCACCAAAACCTAATGGTAAATCTTTTATAGCAATTAAACATGCTAGAGATTCCCTAGCTACTAAAGGATCATAGTTCCAAGAACTTACTGAACCATCCTTGTTGAGTTGAAGAGTTGATTGAGTGGGCTCCTTGTCTTTTTTGTGTTTTTTGACACATGCATCACTATGTCTATTCAAATGAGCGGTCCCGCTAGATGGTTTAGCAATTAATAATTTCTTACAATATTTACATCTTGCCATTTTTGTCTTCTTACCATCAGTCTCATCTTTGAATTCTGGATCGAAATGGTCCCATACATTGGAAGTGGTCCTTGCACATTTAGAGGTCATACTTGCACTCGGCGAACAACTATCTTGAAATTGTGAACAACTTCCACTAGCATTTGGATTAGTTTGTATTTCGGAGACTTGGTCACCATCTTCAGCTATGCGAATTTGGTCGTCATCCAATTTCAAATCAATAGGGATATTTTTTGACATATCCATATCCTATATTAAAAATATAGATATTAAAATTATACACAACTATAAATAAATCGAAATTACAAATATAGATATTTTACCAGCTTAATTGTAAATAACAACAAATTACAAATAAATTGAAATTTAAAATATAATATTCTAAGAAACTTCTACTAACTTAATTGTAAACTACTACAAATTAATTAAAATTAAAAATTTAATATTGTAATAAACTTTCTAGTTTCTACTAACTTTATTGTAAATAACTATAAATTACAAATTAATTGAAAATATATTTAATAAATTTTCTACTACTAACTTAATTGTAAACTACTAAAAATTAAAAATTCATTGAAATTTAAAATATAATATTCTAATAAATTTTCTACAAACTACAAACTAATGAATTACTATCTTAATTGTAAAAAATTACAATTGAATTGAAATTAAAAATAAAGTCTTGTAGAACTACTAAGTTACTAACTACTTAACTAGTAACTACAAACTACTAACTATTATACTAGTAATAATAGTAAACAACTAAATATACTACAAATTAAATAAATTAAAATGATAATTATGATAAATAAATTAAATCGTACATTTAATTAAGCTTTATGAGTTGTGGAGTATTTGGACTTTGGAGACTATAAAATATAATTACTAATAATTAGTAAATAGTAATTAGATAAGAGAGAAAAAGATAAAATTGAGAATATAATTAGAGATTTAGAGAGAAATAATGAGAAAATAAGAGAATATTTGAAAATTGTAAGTGTGAAAAAAGAGTGGAGAGTGTAGAGTATTTATAGTATAAGAAAATATTTTTTT
Source organism: Parasponia andersonii (assembly GCA_002914805.1). Lineage (NCBI taxonomy): Eukaryota > Viridiplantae > Streptophyta > Magnoliopsida > Rosales > Cannabaceae > Trema > Trema andersonii. The sequence goes on from JXTB01000353.1 coordinate 156,609, forward strand.
TTTTAATTTAAAAAAATAATTTAAACTAAAAAAAACAAAATGATATAAACCCAATGGTAATATATATTATTGTTGGGCCAACGGTAATATTTGTTACCGTTGGAGAGACTTTGAGAAAGGGTCCAGACGAGTTCTGGGCCCTTTACAATTTTTTTTTTTAAATTTGAGGGCTCAGATGAATTTGGGCCAAAAAAAAAAAAAATCAGACCGACCCGACCCGACCTGCATGATCTGGCCGAGCCGCGAATCCCAAGCCCAGCTTGGCCCTACCTTTAGGGCCGGGCTTGACCCGGGCCCTAAAAGTATCGGATCGGGCTGCCCGACCTACAGGCCACTCTAATGGGCCGCCGGCGGGCCTGGCCTAATTGCCAAGACTGCTCTCACATACAAAAAAAGTCCATTTTTTACTTTTTTGTTTACTTTTACTTCCTACACTTTCTTTTCTCTCTCTCTTTCGCTCCATAGACATAGCAGTATTTAGAAGTTACGTATGTTTTCTTCTTTTCCTAATACGAGAAAAGTAATGTTTTATGGGACCCACCCAATTACTTTTCTATACTATAACTTTTTCCACCGAAATTTTTCTCTCTCTCTTTTGTTTTTTTTCCTTTTTTTTACGAAACTCTATTTTTCTCATCTACTCTCTCTTTCTCTCCCTCTCTCTCTCTTTTTGGACAAAACTCTCTATTTTTCTCATCTATCGTTTATTTCCTTTGTTTCTTCACCTCTACCAAATGTATAAAAATAAAAGAGAAAAATATAAAAAAAAAAATTTTAACAGAGGTACACACCAACTATAGTCTATATATAACGATGCACCATGTATAAATTTAGAGATGAGATTGAAGTGTAACTTAGAAATGAGATACTTAACATTCTATATTAATGAAAGTTGATGTCATCATCTTCTTTTTCAGGAAAAAAAAAGAAGAAGAGGAAATTAGGCTAAGTAGCAGTTCCTAGGTTTTAATTTTTAGATATAACATCATTTTTATACTTTGTATTTTGATATTTTGTTCCGTTCGTATATTGTGTTTTGACTATTATTAACATTAACATTTAAATTTAATATTTGCTATAAATTTATACATTGACACCAATTTAGAACAGTTAATTTACAAAGATAATTTAGTAAAATTATTCTTAGATCAGCTTTTATATGGATTATTTTCAATTTTTGAAACGACATCTTGGTAAATTAATTAGCTCTAAATTGGTATCGATATAAATTTGTAACAGATTTTAAATATAAATATCAATGTTGATGATAACCAAAATACAATGTACAATTTGAACAAAGTATCAAAATACAATTATATAAAAGTGATATTATCTCATTTTTAGAGAATTTTTATTTTAGTATTGTGTTTATTTTTCTTTTTAAATGAGTATTGTATTTGAATTCTTTAGTTTTATAGCAATTTTTCTTGTGAGCTTCTAATTTTCCTTCTTTTTTTTTAAAAAAAACCTAACTAGCTGAGGAGAGCATAACAGAATTAATTTTCGTAAAAACCGCTATATGTAAAATTGTTATTCATAAAAGTTCGCTACCACCATTGGTGACATAATTAAGTAGATATTATCCATCACGGACATAAAAAGCACAAACTCTCGTTATTCATATTAAAATATTATAAATTTTCTTTTATAAGGGAGTGAGAGATTTAAATTTGAGACGCATTGAAAATTAATATAATTGATTATCCTAAATTTGTAACTATGAAAATTAACAAGGATTTTATAGTAAAATGATCAAATTTTTGGTCCAATTTAAGCAAATATTTATTTTTTAAATATTATAACAAAAATATCTGATATATATGTTTATATACTAAATATAAATATTCTATATCAAATATAATAATTAGTAATTAGTTGAAATTAGTAGACGTGTATTTCTTTTAAATGTAAAAATATATTTATTTAAACATTTAATTATAAAATTTAAAAAATAAATATCAACTTAATTAAATTTAAAATATTGATTCTCAATTACTAACAAAGATTTACCTATACTTAATAAAATTTAAAATATTGATTCTCAATTACTAACAAAGATTTACGTAGCAGGGAATGAGTTAAAACAAAATTGATATCTTCGATAGTTTCTTTTCTTTTCTTTTAGAATTTTTTATTTCTCAAGTGTGGAGAAGGCATGAAAAGGAAAAAAAAAAAAAAAGAAAAACTATGTATCCCAACCAATTGGGAGTGAAATAAAGTGAAAAAATAAATAAACAAATAAATAAGTTGATCGATTTGGGTAAAACTAGCAAACCGAGGGGAAAAAAAAGGACGAATTGACTGCAAAATTGAAAAAAGAGAGAAACAAATACATAATAATTGATTATAAACCGATCAAAAACTGAATACCCCTCTGTCTAATCCTTGAATAAACATTTTTTTTTTTGGGAAAACATTATTTAATTAACAATTCATTGTTTGTTTAATAGCATTTTTAAGACGTCAGATTCAGAGAGAGAGAGAGAGGAAAAAAAAAAGTAATGAAAAAAAATCCCGACTTTCCCATCTCAGTCTCAGTCTCGGTCTCAGTCTCAGTCCTCCGCATTACACTTACTTCTGCTTTATTTTTTTAAGTTGGGCTTTGATTAAAGATACCACTAACTACAAATTCAAATACACACTTCCTAAAGCTTGGACGAACTGATCTAGCCGCGTTACACCAACTCCTGCTTAAGCTCACACAGAGAGGAGAAGAAGAAGCCGAAGCCGACCCATTGGAAAATTTCGAAGATGGAGACCAAACCGACTGAGATCAGCAGCTCTAAAATGTTTGGAGGATTCAACAAGAGGTTCAAGCATTTCAGCCCAACTCTAGGTTGCTCCATGACCTTCCATATCTACTTCCCTCATCCTCATTCTCCTTCCCACAAATTCCCTGTAAGTAATTTTTCTAACCTTTATCTTCAATTTTCTCACATACCCTTTTCCATTTTCTCTAGAAAAATTCATGCCCAAGATGAAATTTTGGCATCTGGGTTTTCATATGCTGCGAATTTTATTTAATGGGTTTGTGTGTGTTAGTGACATAGTATTATGGTTCATGTTGGGATTTATTACTGGATGTTTTTTTGATCGATAATTGATGAATTTGGGATGGTCTAGATTTTCTGTGTAATACTGAGAATTCTTTTGAAAGCCTTTCTTTTCATTATATTTTAATTACTAGGAAAAGTTTGTTCAGCTTGGACTGAAATTGACTGACTGTTTGAAGACAGGAAATATCTAAGTGAGAAATTGTGAACTTCCCCAGTTGTTGCTAAGTACAAAAATGTAGAAGCCATCGATGTTATCTACCGGTTTTTGCTTTAAGCACCTGTCCTAATATTGATGAGACTTGTTTACAAATGGGGGGAAAATTGGCTATTCTCCAAGTACTAATTCTTATAAGAAATTTTCAATAATGTTCTGTGAAATCGGGGATGTATAATAAAGTGTGATAATTAGGCATTATTGCGCATATTAAAAAGTTGACCTTTCATTTCCCCTTTATTTGTAATAATATTCTCATCTGCTAAATGACCACGATCAATTTAAATGAGGAGACATGTTGTTCTCTTGTTTGATTTCTTACCATGGTCATTGGGTGTGGAAATTTTAAGCTCAAAAGCATTTCTCATCACTTGTGGGATAGCATCCTTCTGCTGAAGTTAGCAAAGGCAGCTATTAAAAGATTTTTCTTGCTCGTGTGAAGTTTTCCCCTCAACATTCTAATGATGTCAGCTTGTGAATTAGAATCTAATTGCAGTGTGTAATTTAAAGGGTTGCATTTTCATTAATGAACAGGTGCTTTACTGGCTCTCAGGCCTCACCTGCACAGATGAGAATTTTATTACAAAGTCAGGGGCTCAACGTGCTGCTTCAACTGAGGGTGTTGCTCTGATTGCTCCTGATACATCTCCAAGTGAGGAACATTTCTTTTCCCGTTCCGAAGCAAAATAGTATTTCTAGAAATCAGATTTAGTTAGGCAGCCAGAACTTCTGTAATATTTTGACACCGTTCAATTGATCAATTGTCTAATCTTCTGCACTGTTTTAATCTTTTGAAACTTTGGTTTTTATACCAAATTTTACTCTCCTTTATTAGTACATGAATAGAAATTGTGCGGCTTAATACTTTGGCAGTCATGTCCTGTCTCTGGAGTAAGTTTCATTGACTATATTTCATGTAACTTGTAAAATTTACAGGAGGCCTGAATGTGGAAGGAGAGGCAGACAGCTGGGACTTTGGTGTAGGTAAGCTATACATGGCTGTTAAATTTTCCGTTTTCATATTAGAGTATGCTTATTTTTAAATTCCTTGCATCATTTGAAATTCTATCTGCATATAGTTAACCTTTTCACTAGCACATTACCAACTTTAGGGTGTTCTTCTTGCATGGTGACAATGTGACATCATGATGCAATTTATATTGTTCTTTTCCACTTTGGGCAATTATTTGTTATTTTCTGTTTCTTCAAATGTTACTGTAAGCAATTGAGTTTGTATACTTCTCTCTTGAGCTAGACTTGTACTATTCCTACTAAACGAATTTCTGCATGAATGCTTTTATTGTTAGTTTCTCTTCTCATTTTTGGTTATTTCAAGTAAGGTCCATCTTTCAGTCTGATTCTTTTCAATTATCAAGTGAAATTTTTTAACTTGGTATTATAAACTCTTCTTAACAGCATATTTTGAACTGTAAACATAAAATTGAAGTATGGAGATAACTGATAATGGTGTTTTATTCCCTACCGAAGCTCTGTTTGTCTTCAGGCAACTGGTTAGCAATTAGGACATACTATGCATTATAGTTTAGAACAAAGCATCAAATTTTTTCTTAAAACAACTTAAATAAAGGTACTACAAGCTTTGTTAGGAATCAAATACTAAGATCAGCGCAGGGAGCTGTCGCTGAGTTTGAAGTCTTTTTTTGGTTTTTTCAAGCAGGTGCTGGATTTTATCTGAATGCCACACAAGAGAAGTGGAAGAACTGGCGTATGTATGATTACGTTGTCAAGGAGTTGCCAAACCTTGTGAAAGAAAATTTTCCACAGCTTGATACTTCACGTGCATCGATTTCTGGTCATTCCATGGGTGGACATGGTGCTTTAACAATATACCTGAAAAATCTTGACAAGTATAAGGTAATTGATGAGCATATTTACCAACTTTTGCACTTGAAGGCTTGAGATGTAGGTAATTACCAGTACTTTCATTTTATATTGTCAGTTGAAAATTCTTGTGTTTTGGTGCTGAAGTTGCTTAGGCATGTGGAAAAGTTGGAGAAACATTTGAATCTCTGAATCTTGTTCTACTATGATGCATTGAAACTTGAAGTTCTTCGTTGCCCTGGCAAAACTGACAACTAATTTCATTCTTAATTTCTTGGTATATTTCCCAATTTTTTATGTACCAGTCAGTATCCGCCTTTGCACCCATTGTGAATCCTACAAATTGTCCTTGGGGCCAGAAAGCTTTCACAAATTATCTTGGTGGCAATAAAGCTGATTGGGAGGTTAGTTACTCGAAAATCCAATAAATGCAGTATTTATGTAGAGTTTGAGGTGCATAATTATAACAAATAAAATTGTAAAAATGCAGGAATATGATGCCACTAGCCTGGTAGCAAAGTTCCATGATGTATCGGCCACAATTCTAATTGATCAGGTATTATCTGACGTCCTCAATTTATCTTTTGACTGGGAGTTATCTTTCTTTTGTGGTTTATAATGCATCTAAGTTTAAGTTGTCTTGAAAGTGCAGAGCGTATGATGCTTCCCATGTTGAAATTGTAACTACCTTGTGGATAGCCGTTACTTGTTAGACCATAGATTATGAATGAAAAGCCTTTGCTGAACTTCAGGGCAAATCTGATCTTGGAAGAGTGTGTAGCTAGAGTCAGCCTTAAAAATTTTCAGCTGGAATTTTTTAACTCTAGAATTACTATAAGATAAAAACTGTTTCTGAGAAACAGAGATATTCTTCCTGGATCTCTTCAGATATTAGGAGTAAAGTTGAATATACTTGCACTCTGAAAGATTACCTTAATGGATTTTGAGTGCTTGTAGGTTGTAATTTGGTATAACGATGAAGGAATCTTAAGTTCACAATGTAATCCACGGGAGCAAACTTCCTTTATAAACTGAATATGAGATAACCTTGGGTATGTTCTGATAAATAAGACTCGATAACCATTGATGTCTAAATACAAAGTGCTTCTTTTATGCAGGGAGAGGATGACAAATTCTTGCCTGATCAGTTACTGCCACATAAGTTCAAAGAGGCATGCAGAGCTGCTAATGTTCCGCTGCTGCTGCGATTGCAACCCGGATACGATCACTCTTACTATTTTATTGCCACCTTCATAGATGATCACATCCGCCACCATGCTCAAGCTCTTAATCTCCTGTGAAGGTTGGCGAACCCCGGAACCCTTGGTCGACTATAGCCTGTATCTATGATCCTTTCTATGTTTACGAGTGGGTTTTCGGTTGATAAACTTTTATGGTGAAGATCTATGGACTTGTAGTAAAGGAGTTGCTAGAGGTACACATGTTTATGCTATGAATTGGGAGTTTAAGCCTTGTTAATGGTACTTTTGCTACATGGTTTTCCAGCTATCTACGTCATTTCATCCCTCTTTTAGTTTTGAAACTCCTTTTCCTTTTGGGGGTTTATATTTGCACTTAAAATCCCAGATATATCGAGTACTAATACTACCGTGCACTTTACATTTGGCCAAAACAATAGCGATTTTTTTATAATTAAAAAAAAAATTGGTTTGGGGTGTTGGGGATTATGAAATTAGCTTAAGTAGAGCATTTTAATTTGTTTTTTAAACAAAGTAGGAAAATAATAAAATATATTTATGTACTTCAAATTCTAAAGAGTAAAGTACTACAAATGTGATAGACAATACTTTGGTTTTTTTTCCCCCAAATAAATATTCATTTAAAATATATGGAGATGGGACAAAAAAGAAAAAGCTTGAATAATGTCATAGATCCCATTTTTTATCTCACTTTTTTTTAACTGAAACTGTTATCAATCAACTAGGAATATTATCAAACCTACTTGTGGTAAGGTCTTCATTTATCAATTAAACAGTACAACTCATGTCTCATGTAAGTTCGGTATCATCCGAAAAACGAAAAACTAATAGAAACCGATGTTGTAGTTGTATTCAATTTGCATTATTGTAGTAAAACTGCTCAACGATTATTCTCAGCTATAACATAAGAAACTTCATTTATTATTTTCTGGAGCACAGATTAAATAGTGAAATTAAAACGATAGGAAAACCATACGTTGTTCCTTTCGAAAAAAAAAAAAGGAAAACTATATGTTGTCATTTGCTATCACTTAACCGTAGAGGATTTATTTTTCGGTAATTTTACTTGAGGGACAAAAAAGAATAGGGACTCGTACATGATTAAATCTGTTTTTACGGGTCAACTGAGGAAGAGTATTAAGTAATATGCCATTATTATCGGTAACTTCTCCGTTAATATATTCTAATGGAATTCATTGCTTTCAATATCTTCATACCAGCAAACATCTCCCAAGTGACATAAATATAGACATCGTATACAAGTTACACAGAAGTCACTTTTTTATTTTTCATTTTTTTTTTCTGATAACCGTGATATCCGAGGCTTATGCCCCGACTAATCCACGGGAACCATGCAAAGCACCCACACCACATGGACCAAAAAATCTTGGGCCTTTGGCCCACGGGCGTAGCCCCAAGGAATTGATAGCACTCGGTGGGAATCCAACCTCATAGACCTAATGCTTCGTGAGGCACCAAGTCCAAGTGATTCACCGCTGAGCCAACCCCTCTGGGTTAGTCACTTTTCTATTTTTCAGTCTCCAATATCCTTAATGACCAATCAAAGGTGGAAGACATAACCTAGAAATTAGCATATCACTAGCTGAAGTTAGGCACCACATGAATGATGATGACCTTATATGTTTCATTATTTCATTGTATAAAATATGAGATCTTTTACATGAATGTATCTAAGACTACTAAGACTACAAGAAAGAGGGCTGTATTTGCAAGCTGCTTATCTTTGCCATCAAAGTCTCCCGAACGAGGCCTCTTTATCGAAGCTATTATCAAATTCAAGAATATAAACATACCTTCGCTAGTACAGCCAAAAATTTGCTAGAGTAGAAAGTGATTCCATCTGTAACGTATCTCTGTAATTTCATGGACAGTAGATCGATCAATAGAGCTGATATATATACAAAACTAACACAGATGGAGAACGCCTTCTTTCCCTACCCTATCCCATATTAACCCTTCGAAAATGGAACAATGACGGAAGACCCGAAAATTATACTCAGAAAGGGCAATTTTGCAGCCCCCATCGACAAATACTGAGGCTGAGCTTGATCAAAAAGTTCAAGACTTCTGATCTCAAGTAAATGAATAGTTGTGCATGGAGATATCTTCGCCTGCTTGTGCTCCGAAACCACTGGAACTGAGGTCATGCAATGAAGATGGATATTGGGTCTGCTCTGGAACCGCCATTGGTGTGACCGTAAATGCTGGCTCAAGATTTTCATTTACACTCTTCTTAGGCCTCTTTGGCCTCTTAGGTTTCGTTGCTAGTGAATCGGTATTTAGATGGGCATCATCCAAATCATAGTCCATTGGCATGGCGTTAAGCTCATCTGTCATTTGAGCATTCCTCGATTTTGAAGTTTGTGCAGCTTTTCTCTGCGTACAGGTGTGTTATGATAATCAAAACTTAGGACAACCAACATAAAAAAACTGGTATAATCTTTTACTCTTGCTATGCCAACTGCACTTTCTAAGACACAAAATTAACCAAGAATAGTTCTTGAAAACAAGAGTTAGATTCAATATTAAAACCAGTATACAAATCATAACTAGTATGGATTGGTATTATTACCTTTTTGCTGCTAGATTTGGCTTTCTCTGGATCTGGAGAATCCTCATTTCCGGCAGCCTCAGGTACATTATTTGTTAAATCTTCCAAAGATGCATCACCTTCTGCATCTACCCGTATACCTTTGGTTTGTTTTTTCTTTTGTCTGTCCTTTGCCTGCAAAGAACAAATACCAGCAATTTTTTTCAAACAAAATGCAGAAAGAAAGAATCCGAATTGAGTTTGCAATAAAGTTTGGACGATGAAATTAACAAATGACACCACATTTAAATCTCACCTGCAGTGGAATTTCTTTTAATTTTTGCTCCAACTGGGCATCGTCCAGGAGTAGAGATACAACATCCTCAGGAGCCAAGAGATCACCCTGAACATGACCGCCTGTCATGACAAGCTGCTGGACGGTATTTTTTTGACTTGCTCTTTGGAGAATCTTCTCTTCAACTGTCTCTTTACAAATTAGTCGGTAGACAGTAACCTACAAAATGAGAAATGGATATTAATATTGTAGATATATATGTTTTAAAACTAAATAGATACTCGAGAGTAAGCAAGATACATGTAGCTTAAACAAGCAAGACAAACTCACATCTTTTGTCTGACCCAGTCTGTGAGCTCTATCCATTGCCTGTAAATCCAAAGTTGGATTCCAATCACTTTCATAAAATATGACAGTATCAGCAGCTGTCAAGTTAATTCCAAGTCCACCAGCTCTTGTACTTAGCAAGAACACAAAAATATCATTCCTGCAACAAACATGAATTACAAAGTCATATACACATGCTATGTCAGCTCCAAAAGCTATCTTAGGTGAGGAGGGAAAGGACATGTCAGATGAAAAAAAAGAAACAAGAATTTTTTGAAACCACTTCATGACAGCAAGTCCCTACCGATGCTGAAAGTCCCTGACCATGTCCCTGCGATCCATTATAGTGGAGGACCCATCAAGCCTGAGATATCTATATTTCCTGTAGTTCATGTAGTCCTGCATGTACTGTCATTCATTAATACTAGAAGAAAACTCCCTGAGCACTGAGAATATGGAGAAGCTGTTAAATAAAAGAAAAGTGAACACGTCTAGAAGCTACATGGTTCCATAGATGGAAAACTAACTACCACTTTTCAACAATTTATAAAAGCACTCAACTCTTATCAATTAGGTTTAGAAATAAACAACTTAAATTACCTCAAGAATATTCAGCATCTTTGTCATTTGAGCAAATAAAAGAACCCGGTGATTTTCTGCTCTCAAGCGTTTCAACAATATATCAAGGGTTTGAAGTTTCCCAGAATCCTACAAAAAAGCAGATAACTTGACCTCGGTGGTATAATTCAAAAAGGAAGACGAGAAAATACGGTAAAGAAAGAGAAAACTTAAAAAAGGGATAGGCTTACTGTTAGCAATTTTGCTGGGTCAAAGCTTTGCATGGGAGGAGAAGACCCAAAAATATTGTACGTTAACTGAAGAGCAGGTTGCGAAATAGGTAATTCAGTGTCAATCTCTTGTATTAAATGATGAGGAGCATCTGGCTTTCTGGGCCCATTGAACTCGGATGTCCGTGCAAACCCAACAAACAGCCTCTTTATCCAGGGGGAATGTTGTTCCTCAATCATTTTGTAAGCAAAATTTCTGTCAGAGCAATGTGCATCAACCTAAAATGGAATAGGGCAAAGCTTCAGATAAAGAATATTGTATCCGATTTTCCATAACAAGGAGCAAAGTATCCAAAAACAGAAACATTGGGCATACAGGTGGAGCTCTAGTTTTAGGGATGAAGGTGTATGTTGAATGAAGAAGCCTGATGTTTGAAAGAAGCCTGTCCTGGTGAGAGACAACTAAAGCCTCAAAGGGAGCTTCACCAGGCCCAGTTGCAAGTTTCTTCTCAACCAAGTTAGTTACAGATCTTGATGGCGTCAGCAACATCCGTGTAACAGCTCTCACTTTTCCACTCTCAAGGTAATTGAATTCAGAATTGTTGTCCATGGTTTCCATAAACAAGTCTATGATTCCATCCAAACATTGTCGGTCCCATCTCATACGAGAAAACAATAGGCGCTCCATAAAAGAACTAGTTCCCAGAAATGTAACCTCAGCTGGACAAAGATCCATCAGGCGAGTAAAACCAAAAGTCCCACTTTCAACAGGCAAGCCATCTGAGTTATTCTCAGATGGGAATATTGATCGATAAACATTTTCTGGGGAATATATATTAAAATATTTCTCAAAAGATTCTCTACGGACACCGTGCTCAACAGCTGAGGTAGACTTATCATATTTCTGAATAAATTCTTTATGGACAAGTTTTGGTACCTGAAGAGAATTGGGGAAAAAGACTCCATAATTAGTTTCCTCAAGCACAGGAAACAAAGGCATGAAAAGAAAGACATGTATATATATATATATATGCATGCAATCACACACAATAAGTTCAATCTAAACCATTGGTAGCAGAAGCAACACAGATGAACTAATACTATTAGTAATAATGTTGATGGGCAATCAGTTTTGAAGATAGATCAAACAGGCATATCAAGTCTTCAATTGGCATCATTGTCACAAAGGCCATAACTATCTTGAAATTTATATACGAAACCGTCATAAATTCTAAACCTCTGTACAAAGACTTGAATAGGAGCTTCTAGGATCCTTCATAGTAGACCCACATAAACATTCATTTCTAGGTCAAACAAAATTACATGCACAAAAAACAGAGTTGGCTTCTCAGAAAACAAACAAAACAAATCACTGAATAAATAGAGGTAGATCACTGTTGCATCTGATTTCCAACTTCATTAGGCTTAAGGTTAAAAGTAATAACCAAATTCCCAAAATCTATAACTTTTGTTCAAGTTAACCAGAACTTTATTATTCTTTTGGAGCTTGATTAATATTATTTCCACGAGTAAAGAAGTAATTTGAAGATAATATTATACTTAATTGGTCCTGCTCAGGGCTGCTGTAAATTATCACTCTTCATATTACAATTTTGGTGAATATTGTACACTAAACAAAATTGGCTGATAAAAATGACAGATGGTCCTTCACAATATCCTTCAATGGAGCCAATAGCCCAATACTATCACAAAACTTGAAAAGCAGGACTAAGACATCCAAGAAGTGATTATCTACTGATGGACCTTGTCCCATAGATGTGAGGATTAGGATGCAAAACAAAGAATATAAGGTTCGCACTTTAACCAATAAGAACAAGGCATCAAGCTAGAGGACTTAATGATGCGTTTTTCAGCCTCTAGTGGAACTTAATTACACGTTTTTCGGCCTGTGCATACTGTAAAACCAGAAACCAAAAGGCAGTGAAAACATGACGTTGATATTATGCAAAATAGAAATAACTTTTTCATTTAATTATAAACTAAATACTGGGGAAGACGGGTGACGAAATGCTGGGCTGAACTGATTTGAAAGAAAAGAAAATAGTAAAGATAAAGATGTTACATAATTATGTATAGCAAGGGAATACAGCTATAAAGAGCACCTTGAATATAATAGGATTGTGACCTCCTGAGTAGCGTACATCTTCTAACTCCCCAAATGGGGGAGGCAAAAGAGATATAGTGACCTCACCAAAGTAGAGAAACGTGGTTCCCTCGCTCCTTTCAAATAATTCTGGATGGTTACAGACCTGTCACCCAACGAAGTAAAATAAACAGGAAAAAAAATTCATGTCATTCTCACAAAATTGGTTGCAGCAATTAATTTTGGGAACAGTAAGAGGAAATAAGTATAGCCTACCTTCCTTAGTTGAATGACAATATTCATCAAATTAAGAATTTTCTTCTCATTAAGATGTCCACGATTGTTGTCAAACAACTCAGCAAGAGATATCTTGTTCTTGATAGCTTGATAAAAAGCTTGTTGTCGTGAACTCAATTTGCAGTGCACTGTGATCTCTGTTTTCCTGGTTAGCTCTGAAACTACATCTGTTTTAACTCGACGTAGCATGAAAGGCTTTAATATTGAATGCTGTGGAAGCACCAAACAAAATATATGTCAGACAGAAATTGTTAAAAAGTGTTTACTTGCAAAATTTGAAGGCAACAATGATCCAACAATAGCAATCTCTTGAACAGCAATCTGTAAAAGCTATGGATATTAATGAAATTAACAATGCCTGCAACTGGAAAAAACTTGAATGGTAAAAGCAAACAAATATCCTCTACATATTCACAACCTCACAAAATTTGATAACTTGACATGCTTTGCAGTAGCACATTTCTAATGAAAACATTGCAAGTTAAATGCATTGATTAAAACGCTCACCAATCGGTTAAGCTGGTGCTCATTCAAAGTACCACCATGTTCTGCATGACTCTCAATCCTTGTAGCATGTGATAAAAAATAGTTGATAAGAATAAATATAACTTTTTTGTCAATCATGTTAGCAAACTCAAAAAATTAGGCATACCCTTTAGAAAACCATTCATTAAACTGTTCGTGACTGTCAAATAAGGTCGGCATAATGAAATGTAGTAGGGCCCACAACTCTGCCATATTGTTTTGGATTGGAGTACCGGTTAAAAGCAGCCTATTTCGACAGTTAAAACTAAGCAGTGTCTTCCATCTTATACTGCCAACCACCAAAAAAAAAAAAAAAAAAAGCATGAGAATGCAGAGAATTCAAAATAGAAAATAACTGTCCAGAAAATGGAGGGACTAAGAGAAGAGAAACACCCAATAAACCAAACTGACAATAAAAACAAGCATCTCAGCAACATGACCAATGACATACTGCCTCAGAACAATATAATAGATAATCATGTTTTTTTTTTTTTGTTATTTTATTAATTAGGATTACTTTTAGGCTTTAACTTATTTTGAGTAATCACTAATTAGAGTTTTGTTATGTCTTAAGTTCCTAACATCGGTTTCCTAGTTGATTTAAAACTTCTTATCTATAAATAGGCCCAGTCATGTTCATTATTTCCCAATTGTAACTAATGAAATTGTTAAGCATTGATATCCCTCTAAAGTTGCTCTATTTCGCTCTCTAATTTTTCGTCTTTTCTATCTTTTGTTCTATTTCTCTCTAAAGTTGCCCTATTTCATTCTCCAATTCTTCGTCCTTTTTTATCTTTTGTTCTATTTCTCTCAAAAAGTTCCTATCTTCTCTTTCCTCTTCTCGTCTCCCTTGGTTTTACATCAATTGATATCAAAGTTAAGTTCTTTTCCTCGGTCTATCCCCAATTTCTTTCCCCTCTTGAAACCCAAATCATTTTCTAGATTCCTAAACAAACCCCCNAGAAACCCACAGAAAACCCACAGTAAACCTTTTCCAAGTCAATAAAATGAACTATGTCAATCTTTAACCGAGCATCAAATCAAGCTTAACCCGTATCATATAAGAAGGATAATGATGAACATTCATCACAAAAAATAAAAGAAAACCGTGACAACATAAATTAGTTGCTCACATACAGAAAAGAAGAAGACCGGATAGAAAGGGAACTTCACATTATTTTGTTTTCTATAGAGGCTAGAATTTTACACATACAGAAAAGAAAAAGACCAGATAGAACGGGAACTTCACATTATTTTTATTTTCTCTAGAGGCTAGAATTCTATCTCATCTGGTTGCAAACACGAAATAAATGAGCATAGAGTTTTTGAAGTTTCTTCTGCTTTTTTCATATTATACAAATTAATTAGTATACTTCAGTCATGCAATGCACAAATACAAGCTAATATTTTGCTGATAGGAACAAATACAAGCTAATATTCAATGCACATGTTAGCAAAAACTATCAAGTACACTGAGAAGAAAGATTTGAATCAAACCTGTTCGCACTTTTAATCGCCTGAGCTTCATCCAACACCATATATTGCCATTTCACACGCCGAAAATACTTCTCATCAGAAACAAGCAGCTGGTAGCTGGTAATGAGGATGTGAAACCCAGCATCCCTAGAAGAGAAAAGGAAAGTAAAGTAATTTTTACATTTAATAATAATTAATCCCTCAACTACAAACTAAAATGTAAATAGGAAATAGCAGACAAACAAACAAAAACAAAATGTTTCTTTTACCAAATTGCCAATGATCATCTTAAAAGACGAAATAACAGAACTAGAAGTGCTTACCTACGGTAAAGAGTCTTTGGGTTGATTTTCTTTCTTAGTACTGCACGGTCCTGAAGCCCACCCCAATATGGAAGAGTTTTCAAGTCAGGGCAGAAACGGCTAATTTCATCCGCCCAGTTGTTCAATACCGATGCAGGAGCAACAACCAGAAAAGGCCCCCATATATTTTTATCCTGAATTAAAACATCTTTCCAAGTTACAATCAAGAAAAGCAAAATGCATCAGACACCATTTGGAAAAATTACCTCAGCTAAATGTGCCAAAAACGCCATAGCTTGTATGGTCTTTCCAAGGCCCATCTCATCAGCGAGAATTCCATTCAAACCCTACGAATGACAAATCTACCCAAATAAACAATTGAAAAATGAAAAGAAAAATATGAAGCAATTATTCACACGTATAATGCACACATTTATCAGTGCACTTAACAACCTGCTCATAACAATTAACCAGCCACTGAAGACCTTTTAGCTGATATTCTTTAAGGGAACCTCTAAACAACTGAGGTGTTTGAACGGTTGATGTCACTGGCATGGTGGAACTGCAAATATAGAAACAGAAATTCCATCAAACTGAGAAAAATACTTTGCCGCCAACTCTTAAATTTGTTCTAACCAAATAGAAAATCTGAGAAGGGAGGGAGGGAGGAGAGAGAGAGAGAGAGGGGGGGGGGGAGAGAGAAAATATAAGAAACAAGCTTACGGATGAAGTAGATCTATGTTACTAGCTCCTGCAACCTCCTGTGGAGCCTCAGCTTCACCAGCTTGGCGCAGCCTCATACATTCAGTATCAAATGCACTTGTCAGTCTTTTCTGCTTAGAGACTGCATCTTGAGCAGCCTTCAAGGCCTCTTTCTTCAGTTCAGCCTCCTCAGGATCATCGTCCTCAATTTGCCCAGCATCAGCAGAGCCGATAAGCTCTTCTTGCTCATTTGTTTCCTCATCCCCTAGTGTAGCCTCAGATGCCTGTGCACTTGGCTTGTTCTGCATAAAGTGGCTGTAAAGCTCAGTTTGTTGAATAAGAAAATTCAGCCTCTGTTGCTGTCTCTTTGCTTCTCGTAGCTCCTGTTCACGCCTCAGGGCTTCAGCCGCTTCTCTCTCCTCCTTTTTCCTTACTTCTGCCTGCCAAAAAATAAAAAGTTGTTATTGGCAAGAAAAATCAGATTTCAATCCTTGGAGTGAATTCTGAACATTGACTCCAAATCCACTCCAGCTTAATAGCATCATCCAATGCTTATAGTTCAAAACATAGGAAAAACAAACCCTAATGACTTCATAAGACACCTATTGCACCAAAGCAATTATAACATGTAACTCTAATCAATGAACTCCACAAAGGAAAATGGAAAGTTACCATCTCTTTATCTACTCTTTTCCAGAAAAGCAACATGTCTCTGGCTAGCTTCCTAGTGCGAATTGCAGCACCCCTCATCAATTTGAGTGATCTACTCACTTTGAATTTTACCTGGCAAAGAAATCCAACAACATTATAACTTCAGTATATGTCTATAAATAGTGACAGAAACATAAAAAGCATAGCTTCAGGATAAACCACTACAAAATCCAGAGTTCCAGACTAATAAATTTCGGCCTCATTAAGTTTTCAGGATAATAAATTAAAAGTTACATTCCAAATGCTACCAGAAAAAAGAAATATGTGAAACTTCAAGGAGAGAACATATGCTTGCCTCTCTTTGACAATTTTCTGAAACCCTCTTGGCATCAATTAGTTGCTTCCTGTGAAAAGTTGTAAAATTCCTGTGATGCTTGGGCATGTCTCTTCTAACAATATTTACCCAAATTTTCCCAATCTTTTCCATTTCCTCCCTCTCAATCACAGAAGGATCTTTCTTCAACTTTTGCTTCTTAGGTAAGCTTCTTTCAATTATCTGCAGTACAAAAGAACCACACTTAAATTAAAAAGCCCATGCTTAGAAAAAGGAGCCACTGCAACACCAGCCCCCTCCCGCCCAATAAAAACTTGTGTTATTAGACAATCATAAGTGAAGGGGATCAAAACCTCATATGTATCGCCCTTTTCTAAAACTTTCACATAGTAGACCTGTAAAACACCACCCTCAGACAAAATAGAACGTTTTATATTTCCAGCCGCCCCCTCTGGGATGGAGGAATGTAACCCAACATCAGAAACTTTCAGACTAAAATTCTGAGCCGAGTTAGAAGCAGCCAGCGCCTTCAATCTTGAATGAAGTGAATCATACTGTGGATGGGGCTCCCCCATCCCAGACCGGTTTGTAGGTCCAAATCTTTTGTCCGTCGCCATCATTTCTGCTAATGACCCTAAATCCAATGTACCTTCTAAATAAATTTCATCCACTCGAATATCAGAAAAGCTCGGCAAGTTCAAAGTTGCAGCCAGCTTGTCATAAGTTGGAGGAATCCTATAGGTGATGCCGTCCCCAATATCCAAATAAGGAGGCTCATATGTTGCTCTGCATAGAAATATAGATTAAAACTAAGAAAATTATGAACATGAAGAACTTGTTTATCCGATACTAAGAAAAAGTTATGATTCTGTAAACATCCCACACTCATAATGCCATCTAAAGGAGAAAACAAACCTGTCAAAGCCGTTTTGTGGTGTGAAATCTGCTTCAGCGTAATTCCCTGGTTTGGGATGATTAGCATAACTGAGCCATTCAGGTGTGGTTTCCATTTCAAGAAACCCTCCACGTTGATCATTCCTTAACTTCCTAGGTTTCAAACCCACATTACCCTTGGGAACAGGAATTCCCATCCTGGTTGGGGCAGGACTGGCAGAGGAATCCTTGAACCTCCTCTTGTACTTCTGAAGGTGTTCTCCTAGCATTGATCGATATCGCTCCTCTGTAATGTGTGTGTTGTAATAATTGTCCTTGTCCTCGTAGTCACCGTTTTGAGACCGCCTTCGTTTCTTCAATGAGCTCAATTCCTTATCAGACATTAGCCCACTGTCTTGGTTTGCAATTGCTCCACCTACATGGATGTACAACCATGAACCAACCAGAAAGGAGTAAACTAAGTATAACACATAAGTTTCCATCTTCCCAACTCAAAATTCCCGCCGTTGTCATCTACTTAAACATGTATAATACAAAAAACAGAAAGACCATAATCTGTAAAAGTGAAAAAAAAAAAAAAAAAACCCTCCAAGAGAGTGTTTGAGAGTTCAAAGTACACAAATTCAAAAATAATATCAAGTAAAAAATTACATACCTCGGCTTCCTCTACTCTCATCCTGACTACTATTCCCATAATAATCAAAGTCATCATCTGGTTGGGGAAGTTGAAAGTTCATCAAAGACTACAACACAACTCAAAAATAAATATTTTAATGAATAAATTCCTCAATAAGATAAAATGTATAAACAAACAGAATCAAAGTTTTACAAAATTCAAACCCCCCCAAAAAAATCCAATTTCAATAAACCACCAATAATTTTGCAAAACAAACATTAAAAAAAAAAAGAAGAAGCTCAAAATCACAAAATAAATCATAGAAGTGAAGCAAAATAGGCAAGAATTCAAAGAAACTAAGAAAGAAAAATTTGAAAAAAGCGATAACAATGGAGACAAACCTCAAGATTGAAGAGATTAGAGTAGGAGACGGAGTCCTTGGATTGCTTCCGGTGGTCCATGTGCAGTGTCGAAAGGAGAGAGCGAAGCTAACCCTTGGAGATGAAACCCTAACTCTGGGAAGGGCATGGAGAATTTGGGGAATAGAATTGGGAAAAGAGTGGAAGAAGAAGAAAGCCCTAACCCTAGAAGGAGGAGTGAAAACCGTGGTGAGAGGAAGTAGAATGGGAATGCGAAAGGGAAAGGGAAAGGCGTGGTGCGTAGGATAAGGCAGGTCGGGGGAGAGAGAGGAGGAGGTAACGTAGTCACAGACGGTGCAGGAAGCATCGGGACACGCTAACGTGCGCTGGATGGGTGTCATCTGTTAACATGCGCTGCATGAGTGTCATATAAACGGACGTGGTTCCAATTGGGGGGACAAAAACGAGAAAAAAAAAAAAAAGAAAAAGAAGAGAAATTCTATTAAACTTTGAGAAATTTGGAAATAAACTATATATAATGCATGCTTGGGTTATTATTAGGCATTATTTAAATGGAATGTAAAAAAAAAAAAAAGAATTTCTTAAGAAGAGTGCGTGACTCATAAACTAAGTTATGCAAACTTATAGGATGAAAAAATCTTATGGACAAACACGTAAGTTCGTAAGATTTATACAAATTACGCAATCTATATGAATTCTACGTTAATTAATATAATATATCGTCTAATTATTAAGATAAAATTGAAAATCTCTACACTTTCAAATATTGGCTAACATATTTAGACTAGATAATTCATTTCTCATTGAGATAGCAAAACCAAAAATGAAAACTTCTAACATTGGTTGTTTATATGTTTAATATAGTTCTTCAAAAAAAAAGATCGACTGCAAAAACTAATTAATTTAAACCAATGCACTTGGTTTATCTAAAATATTGGTTAGGTTAATTGATTTAAAAATGATTTTTTGTTGGACGATATGTTAATAATTTTGAGATTGAAAGCAATTAACGTGACCAAAAATAAAAAAATGAAACATCATATGTGTTTTCTTCTTTTTTTTTTTTAGCTTTGTGATTTATACTTTTACTCATATATTTTATCATATTGTAACTTGTTTGTTTTATTCTTAAAATAGAAGACAAGTTATCTATTATTATTTGTTGCTTCAAACTCTAACACTACGTTTAGTAGTAGGAGGGATGGAGACTAAGGGGGATAGGGAGGACATTGGCTCTCCTTTATATTGTTTTCTTTTTTTTTTTTGGCTGAAAATATTGATTTACTTTAAACCGAGACCACTGGATCAAAAAACCCTAGAGGAAGGGGGATCCATTTGACCAAAATGGAGAGTACATCAAAGAGAATACAATTACGCGAAATACAACCAAAAGTAGAGGATAAGTACGCTCATTTAGCACAGTTGTGGGTAGCAAAAATTACATAAACGAGAGTTAGAAAAAAAGGATCCAGTCTCCTTCATGATGTTTGGTAAAGTGGGAAAGAGACAAGATAGTTGTAAAATCTAGTTAAAGTAAAGGGTAAAAGAAACTTTTTTAAAACAATGACACTGTTGTAATTTCAAATTTCTAGAATAAAATAAGCAAAATATCTTAATTTAATATTCAGGTACTACAATGTGAGAAAATTACTTAAAGAGACCTCTATTTTCCCTTTTTCCTCACACAAGGTCCCCGAAATCCACCAAAACGCCAGTTTCTATTAGAACTCCACTGCACCACCACTGCCGCCCAGCTCTAACAACACGTTGGCCCGCGTTGAAAGTCTATCAAAGATGAAGCCAATGCTACCAGTCTTGCCTCGTTTCAATGTTGAACGAAGTCACAGCGATCCCGCGAAAATTTTACCTCCAACAAGGTTTTCCGGCCACCGGCATGATGTCTGACCTTCATTTTCAAAACCTCCAGCTTGTGTAGTCTTCATTCTTCGTCGCTAACCACTTCCAAGTAGTTACATGTCAAAATTCAAAAATCATCTTCGGCAAGTTTTTACCACCTTTATCATTTTTACTAACTATGTAAAAAATGATATTTTCATCATTTTTTAGTTAGTGTTGCGAATTTTATAATTGCTATGCAAGTGTACGTGTCGAATAAGTAATACAGTAGTAAGTTAAGTATCGTCTTTACAGGGATTCCTTACCAAGTTATTTGTAAATGCTAAATGTCAAACTAGATAGTTTTAAGAAATAAGAAACAGAGATTTGCAAGTAAATGGTAAAAACTAAAGAATGCTGATAAAAATATAAATACCAAACAAAAAATAACGTGAAGTATCAATTAAATGTCAACCAGTGGTGAGTTTAAGCTGGGATTATTGAATCCTCCTCAGTTACAAATCTGGGTTTAATTGCTACAGCAACGCTTATGGCAAAATCACTCCAGTAAACCGAAAATTCAATCAGCATATAATAATCTTCCGAATTTATTATGTTTTAAGTTCTTCAAACCAGATTTACATATTTCTATGCTAACCTAGCTCTCAAAACACCATTTATAGCATCAATTTTCATTTGGTTATACATGGCAACAATATATTCCTATACAATTACTAATTCAAAGATCTACCAAGAAGATGATTGAAACATGTATCATTTAAGCTAAATCCAATTAAGATTAACCCTTCTAGCTTTAATCCTAATTTATTTATCCTAAATATTGGTGGCCAAGTAATAATAGGAATTACTAACTAAGCTCACTTGAATGAACTAGAGAAAATTTCCATAAACATCAAAATAACACTTAACCAGTCATTACAACTTTAGATTCATCATAATCCCAACTAAGAAAAACTTAGCTCATATTCTGGGGCTTAAAAATCATCAGCCCAAAATATTCCATAGATTACAGAAAATCCAAGAAAAGAAAAGAAAAGAAATTAAATACAAAGAAGATTAAAAAGGTAAGGAAAAGTCTAACTGGATAATGGTAATTGGAGCTCCCTGCTGCTAGTACTCCCTCTCCTTCACCCTTTCTTCTCTGTACTATCCTCCTCTCTTTCTTTCCTTTTTCGTATTTTACTCCCTGCTCAGCCGCCACCACCTTCTTTCTACAGTACACTTTCCTTTTATATTAGAGTAGGTAAGGTACCCTAACACACGTGTCAGCCAAATATGGAGTAAAGACCACTTTTGTTTCATTTTCAGCTGGTATTTAATATTAGCTATCAGCACCAGCTGTGCATAAAAGATGCTAGCTGGAAAAAGAATTCTGCTGTTCAGTATTACTCCAGCGCATTACTGTAGCAAAGTTACTCCCAGCCTTGACTTAAGTTCAGCCTTCCTTCAAAGATGCTGTCCTTTAAATTCATCAGAACTCAAGTTCTAAATTCAGCATTTCTATTAGAAATTAACAGAAATAAAATAGCTATTGACTGTATTAGATTTTGAACATCAGAAACACTACAGACCAAAATAAAATAAAGAAAAGCACCTAAACTAGACAATTTAATCCTTTAAAACAACTATCCTAAGACTCAAAAATATATCAAATAACTCTATTTTTATAGAGTTATCACACACCAAACTTGAATTGTTACTCGTCCCTGAGTGACAAAAATGACACATACACAAAAGAAAAAAATTTTGGTTTACTGACAGTAAGAAAATTCTTCCTTAGTTCTATGTTCTACTTTTTAATATCAGAATCACCCTTACTCAAATACTAGTTTAATTCATTACAAACTTACTATTACATGTGATTTTTCCTTGAGTATGTGTGTGGAAACTATAGTTAGAATTCTCTGGATTACTCAAGTCATATCAAAACATGATCATTGGGCCTAACTTTCTGGTTTTAAAAGCTAATCTTGTAAATCCTTCTTCATTAATGCAAGTCAACCAAACACTTAAGACTTATAAGGCTTTAACAACCGTGCACTACTGAGCTTAATTTGGGGGATTATTTTTATTATTACTTGTTTATTTTCTTTTTTTTTTTAACACTCAGATGTCACAATGTCTTTTTACGCGAATGCTAACATTGGTGATGATGGCACCCGGTTACTCAGCAAAGTCACATTTCAGAGTTACTGTAGCATACTCATATTTCAAACTACCGTTTGACGCAAAGGTTCACATGGAGATCATGTTACCTCTGGTTACTAAGCAGTTCAAAATAGTGGAGTACTCATTATTCATGATAATATTTTTATTTTAACTCCCCCAAACATAAACTCAACTTTCTTTTAATATACCATGCCTACACTAAGTCCTTCATGTTTGGTCTCCTAAATTTTGCCTCAAAAGATTCACAAAATCAGTTCTAAAACCTAAAGCCCTCACAATGATTCAAGATTTCCTAAGCTTTCCAAAAGTCCTCTAATCCATAGTTCTAGTGCAAAGAAAAATTGGAAACTTCACATCTAACAGTAAGCTGAAACAAATATTCTCAACATTCAATTCAAGGCAATTAATCTCATAAGTTGAAAATTTTAAAGTAGTGAGGATTTCATAAGATCACAAAACTACAGCATACCAGAGCAACAGAACACACACAGAAATTAACAAACAAGCCACACAAAAGAAAGATAATCAGATAAACAGTTAAATAAATACCACTTAGATAAACTAACAACCCCCAAACTTAAAACAAGCAGTGTCCCCACTGCGATACAAAATGGAAAGAAACACCAAAGGAAATAAAAAGAAACAGTAAAGAAGTGAAAACTCCCTATCACAGTTATGCTGTAGCTCTATTTGATTCATCTTCATCAGATTCTTTCATGTGCTCATCGTCCAAGTGCTGCAGTATTTCTTCTGGAAATGCAGGGAAAATTAGAATAGGTTTGGTGAAATTCTTTTGCAAGGACTTCTTCAGGGCATTATTCTGTTCCTTTGCATATGCCCAGAATTGCTGCTGCTGCTGGTGAATTTGCTACAGCATGGACATCAGTTGGTACTGCTGTACCTCCTGTTGACTCATGGGCTGCTCTAGGGACTTTAAAAGCTGCAGGATATTGCTGTTATTGCTACTGCTGGATGCTATAGCAAGTCTACTTGAGGAGGGTCGATGGGTTGACTCGGCTGATCCTTCTTGGGCAATTCTGGCCACGACAATGGCATTTATTTCTCCAATATTATGCAGCTTTTCTTCATTTACCAGATAAGGAGCACGAGCATTACGACACATCCTGGTAATTAGGGACGGGAAAAATAATGTCCTTGATTTCCTTGCGGCACACGCACAAATCTCCCAATAAATCATTCGACCCATGTTGATAGATTTACCAGTCAACATTGAGTACAACAGCAACACACGCTCCTTGGAAATTGTTATGCCATGTGTGGTGGGGAGCAAATGAAATTTTAGAAAATGGTATCATACTTTTGCATGTGGTTTTAGTGAGCTCCGAAGGCATATGTAGGCACCCTGGGATGAGACATTCCACTCAGCTCCTGCTACAGCAACTGTAACACCCCCTAGTTTAACCATATTGTCAAATACAGTCAAACTATGAAGTATTATTCTTTCATAAACATTATCTTTTGTTTTGATAAAAAGGTGGGCAATTTTTTTTTTTTTGAACTTTCTAGAACTTTAGGACAAAAGCAATTGCATGACATTTCTTGTTAAAAGTGTCTTTACAAAATGTACACTCAAAAGAGGTTTTCACCAGTCGATTGACCATCAGCAGTAATATTTACATTACACCAAAATATCTCAAAACAAAAAATATCACCCACAGGTCAAGCTCGTCTACATCTGTATGATCACGGCGACAAAAAGGCAAGCCAGGCAACCAGCTAGTCAACACCAAAATATGCCTCGTCATCTGCATCACAAGACTAAAATGAGCTAAAGCTCAGTAAGTAAAACTATGCATGCTTATGTATGCTTTAAAATCTCGTAAAGTTCCCATTGTACCCTTATCTTTCTTAAACATTTTAGTTCATGTATTTTCCTTAAAACGTATTGACAATTGGGCCCCTTAGAGCATTGCTTGTCCCGTAAGTCGATAGGCCGTGATAACATTAGGCGGAACTCTGGCCAAGAGTAAAAATAAGGTGCGACCGTCGTGTGAGGATTTTGAAAACTCCTTCCCTCATCAAAGGGGCATCCCACACCGCGCTAATCTTGTCCCGCTTCAACGAGACACATCATAACATCCGCAAATCCCGCTTCAACGGGAGAGTCTGCATCAACAGACTTACCTATCCAGCTCTGACAGACTAACAATTGCCATTAAAACTTAACTTATAAAATTGGTACAATGGTACTCAATTTCAAATACTCTTTTAATAAAAATCTCCATTTGCATGCAAAACATGCCATGCACATGCCATTCCATAACTTTCAGGAATAAGTAAGTTTCACATAAATACATCTTTCATAT
>JXTB01000353.1:186679-207998 GCA_002914805.1 Parasponia andersonii
TCACAATTGGGCCCCTTAGAGCATTGCTTGTCCCGTAAGTCGATAGGCCGTGATAATATTAGGCGGAACTCTGGCCAAGAGTAAAAATAAGGTGCGACCGTCGTGTGAGGTTTTTGAAAACTCCTTCCCTCATCAAAGGGGCATCCCACACCGCGCTAATCTTGTCCCGCTTCAACGAGACACATCATAACATCCGCAAATCCCGCTTCAACGGGAGAGTCTGTATCAACAGACTTACCTATCCAGCTCCGACAGACTAACAATTGCCATTAAAACTTATCTTATAAAATTGGTACAATGGTACTCATTTTCAAATACTCTTTTAATAAAAATCTCCATTTGCATGCAAAACATGCCATGCACATGCCATTCCATAACTTTCAGGAATAAGTAAGTTTCACATAAATATATCTTCCATATAGTTCTTATGATGCAGTTGTAAGTCTTTACTTACCTCGTGTCCTGAATAGAAATCGATAGTAGAAAGGGTCAATATCCTCTAGAGATTGGTGTGCTAATTACCTGTCATAAATTGTTATTATTCAAGGTGCACATTTTACAAAAGAATGCATCAAGATAATTGAATAATTCCGAAATCAAAACTTTCACCAATTTAGAAAACTTAATCTTAAAATAACTCAGGAGTGTATAAATCACTTAAGGTAGTTGGTAGTCAATGACTAGCATTGAAAAACTGTTGAAAAGTATTTAAAATATGAATGCTAGTTCATTAGCACAAAATGATCCAAAATGACACATAATTTTGTAAAAACAAGTCCATATGCTCCTAAATGGTGCCATTTCATTTTAAAAATATTTGGACAGCACCTCTCCTATTTTTGGGACATTTCCACATGATTAAAATCATGGTTTTAAACCTGCTATGACAATTAACAATCCAATTCCCATATATACACATCAAAGAGGATCATTTGGAACAACCTAAGTGCATTTGAATTCCTTTCAATCTTTTACAAAGTTTAAATGACTTTTACAGTTGTGTGCCATCATAATCAGCCATAAAATAAGTATAATAACTAATATAATCAATAAAATATATACTATAAGTTTAAGAAATCAGATTAAAAATATGGAAAACTTAATCTACCACACATGAAAACACTTAATTCCATAAATAGCAATCTTTGGGGCCTTAGGTTTAACTTTAATTCTCCACCTAAATTTTATGTTTCCAGTGATATATAAGGTTCCTAGGATCATTATTCACCAAATAATTACTTTGGTTTAAGAGCTAACACAAAAGAAATTAGCTATAAGTTCAAAATCATACATAATGCTCACTTTGACTAGTTTGAGCTTTTGTTAGATTTCTTGCCTTCTACCTCCACCAAACTGATTCTCTAGGTTTAGAATTAGATTTTTGAACTTAATATGACCTGAAGGAACCATTATTCAAGTGGGAACACGTAGAGAATTGAAATCAAAGGACAAGACTTAAAAAGAAGAACTTAATAGAATTACCTTGACTAGTTTTGGTGTATCTTGCTTTCTAGGGCTCCAACTTGAATTCTACCACTTGGAAACTCTTGGAGATGGTTAAGGGAAGTTGAGTGAAGTGTAAAAAGGTATTGGAGAGGCTCAGATCGTGGCTGGAGAGAAAGAGAAAGCAAATGACCAGATTTGGTCAAAAATCAATACTTAAAGGCTAAGAATGGTATAACTTAAATTCTAAGGGATATTTTGGGTATTTTACACACTACTTTCCATGTGTCAAGCTCTAAAATATCCTTAGCATACTCACCACGTTGCTGGTCAATCCTATACACCCAAGTGTAGGCCAAAATGGTGAAACCTAGCTTAGAAAGTGAAATCTAGTCATACTTTGACTTATGATCCTATATGGCCAATCTTATTCTAATTTGGTGGAACCTAGCCCCATAACCAATCATTAAGCATACAAATAAGTCAATTACACTCCAATTAATAATGCAAACATAGTATTACTTTCATAATTATATTCTTTGTTCTTTTAGCACACCGAGCTCTCTTTCTCTAAGGGTATTGAACCTTTACACTGTATTGGGACACTTCGACAGTCATTAGTGTAATAACATGTATGTAAATGCACATAATATAATAAATGAGTATGTTGCTACAAAACTAGTATTAAAGACTTTTAGATGCCTAATATGCAATTAGAACATAATTATTATTGGCTTAATATGTATGTGAGAATCTTGGGCACCCCAGCAACAGTCTCCAGCACTGTGAGCAGTTCAGATTCTGTGATGTTTTCGATGGATTTAGAGTGCTCATCTACCGGATCCCCCAAACCAAATATGGTATTGACTTCAATGCTCAAGGGCACCTGAACTTATCTAACGTACACGGTGTCCTCTTCTGGATTAGTCAGGTTGGCGTAGAATTCATGAACCAGAGGCACAATCGGGTCCTCTGGGTAAGCGCAGAACAACTTCCAGTTGTGTTGGATGATAATGTCTGCGATGAATGGCGGCTGCCCTAGTGGCACATTATTATCCCACACGAACTTTTTTTCGGCACTTAGAGGCCGATTTTGAATATTCTTTTCATACCTTGCTTCGCTACTTCAGATTCGAACTTGACTGCTTTAGAGGCTTTACGAGTTACTCGCTTGATTCCCATTTCTTGTGTAATAGTAGAGTTCTCTCCCCTAAACTTGAGCGAAAATGAAACCCCTCACCGGAATTGCCAGCAGCCATCATAGAAGAGGAGAGTGGTGAGGTGGAGACTGAAAGGAGATTGTGTGGGGCTAGGGATTAAAAAGAGGAAAAAATTACCCCACTTTCTTTCTTTTTAATTTTTTTTTTTGAATAGTCTAGAACTGGGTCTGTTTCTGTAGCAAATATACAACACTAATTTCGTTGCTGTAGCAATCTGTAATTTCCTGGGAATCTGCCATTCTGCATCAGAATACCAAAAATCCTTCCTGAACTCCTGCTTTTCCACTTGTCTCCACTGTTATGCACATTTCCTTGCATAAGAATTAACCACAGATCAAAAATCAAGTTTTCATATCTCATTACCTCTCTTTTTTTAAACAATTAACAAAAGAACAGGAAAATGTAAAATTTCTAAAGAATAAAAGCATAAAAGAATTAAAAGGGTGATAAGCAGTGGGTTGCCTCCCACTAAGCGCTTAGTTTAGAGTCAACAAACCGACTTCTTGTTTTATCATGGGTCTTGTAGAGTGACTAAGGTCTTCCCTCTGTCAAATTCAGGCTCTCAATAGTGCTTTAATCTTTGGCCATTGACCTTGAACTGATGACCTGAGTTTTCTTCCAGTAAGTCAACAGCACCATATGGATAGACCTTAGCAATCTTGAACGGACCTGACCACCTCGACTTCAGTTTATCAGGAAATAGCTTCAATTGAGAAAAAAACAACATGACTTGCTGCCCAGATTCAAAGATCCTTTATTGGATCTTGCTATCATGCCATTTTTTTTGTTTCATCATTGTATAACTTGGCACTCTCATAAGCATACATCCGAAATTCTTCCAGCTCATTTAGTTGCAGTAGCCGTGTTTCCCCAGCAGCTTGAAAGTCCATGTTGAGTTTTTTTATCACCCAATATGCTCAGTGCTCTAGCTCCACTGGCAAGTGACATGCTTTCCCAAAGATAAGCCTATATGGAGACATCCCCAACGGTGTTTTGAAGGTTGTTTTGTAGGCCCAAAGAGCATCATCAAGCCTTGTTGACCAATCTTTCCTAGTGGGATTCACAACCTTCTCCAAAATTCTTTTGATCTCTCTATTGATAATTTCTACTTAGCCACTTGTCTGCGGATGGTACGTTGTAGCTATTTTGTGCTTCACCCCATATTTGGCCAAAAGATTCTCAAACTGTTTGCTACCAAAGTGTGNTTCATGTCTTTACGAGATGTTCCCAATTCTTTGGCACCTATCATAAGTCTTGATAAATTTATGAGCGTCCTTGAAGATGGTTGGCCAATAATAACCTGATTGCAAGACCTTAGCAACTGTTCTAAAATCTCCAAAATGTCCCCCATATGGAGATGAATGGCAATGGTGTAAGATACTATGAATCTCTTCGCTAGGAACACACCTATGCAAAATCTGATCTGCACATTGCTTGTAAAGGTAAGGTTCATCCCAATAGTAAGCTTTTACATCATGAAAAAATTTCTTTCACTGCTAGCTACTCATCTCAGGTGGAAGTAATCTACTAACTAAATAATTAGCAAAGTTTGCATACCATGGAGTAGTCACCTGCTGTACAACTAAAAGCTGTTCATCTAGGAATGTTTCTCAAATTGGCTCTTTAATCTCCTTTGTATCTCATGTTTCCATTCTTGATAAGTGATCTGCAACTTGATTCTTAGAACCCTTCTTATTTTTTATCTCCAAATCAAATTCTTGTAATAACAGTATCCATCTGATCAATCTCGGTTTGGCATCCTTCTTTGCAATGAGATACTTGATTGCTGAGTAATCTGTATAAACAGTGACCTTTGTTCCATAAGATAAGATCTGAATTTATCAAAAGCAAAAACAACAACTAGGAGCTCCTTCTTGGTAGTGGTGTAGTTCAGTTGAGCATCAGATAAAGTCTTGCTGCTATAGTAAATAGAATAGAATACCTTTTCTTTTCTCTGTCCTAATATAGCTCCAACTACATGATCGCTTGTATCACACATTAGCTTAAATGGTAAAGACCAGTTCAGAGCTACTATAATTGGGGTAGAAATAAGTCTTCGCTTCAGCTCTGAGAATGCTTGCATACATTCTTCATTGAATTCAAAAGATCTGTTTTGCTCCAGCAAAGTGTATAATGGCTTGGAAATTTTTGAAAAATCCTTTATGAATCTTCTGTAAAAACCAGCATGTCCCAAGAAACTCCTAATGCCCTTGACTGATGTTAGTGGTGGCAACTTCTCAATAACTTTAGTTTTTGCCTTGTCCACTTCAATGGCGTGCTTGGAAACTCTATGATCCAATACAATGCCTTCTTGCACCATAAAGTGGCATTTTTCCCAATTTAGGACCAGATTAGTTTCTTCGTATTGCTCCAAGACCTTTTCTAAATTCAGCAAGCAATCTTCATAGGATTCCCCAAATACAGAAAAGTCATCCATAAAAACTTCAAGGGTCTTTTCCACCATATCGCTGAAAATAGACATCATGCATCGCTGGAACATTGCTGGAGCATTGTAGAGACCGAATGGCATTCTCCTGAAGGCAAAAGTTTCATAGGGGTAGGTGAAAGTTGTTTTCTCCTGATCCTCAGGTGATATAACAATCTGGTTGTAACCTGAGTATCCATCCAAGAAACAGTAATACTCCTTTCCAGCAAGTCCGTCGAGCATTTGGTCAATGAACGGTAGTGGGAAATGATCTTTTCTTGTAGCCTTATTGAGCTTTTTATAGTCCATGCACACCCTCCAACCAGTTACTGTTCTTGTGGGAATTAATTCATTATTGTCATTAGCCACAACTGTTACACCTCCCTTTTTAGGCACACACTGAACTGAACTGACCCAAGAACTGTCTGAAATTGGATAAATTATCCCTGCATCCAACCACTTGATCACCTCTTTCTTCACTACTTCCTTCATAATTGGCTTCAGTCTTCACTGCTACTCCACAAAATTGCTGAAAAAATCTTCCAATAGAATCTTATGCATACAAATTGTAGGGCTGATTCCCTTGATATCAGCAATGGTCCATCCTATAGCTTTCTTAAATCTTTGAAGTGCTGCAAGTAATTGCTGCTCTTGCCCCAAACTCAGAGCTGAAGAAATAATTACCGGTAACATGTTTGAGTCACCCAAATATGTATACTTTAAGTGAGAGGGTAATGGTTTCAATTCCACAACTGGGGGTTCTTCAACTGATGGTTTAGAAGGCTTGAAATCCCTCTTCAATAATTCAAGAGATTCAAATTGCTTTTCCAGTCTAGCAATTGAATGCTTTGTGTCCACCCATGGTACATAGCCCTCTTCTTCAATTTCTTTATAAAAATTGGCCTTGGTGGATACCGAAATCAGATGGTTATCATAAGTTCCCTGGAATAGTTTCAACACAAGTGAATCTAATACATTGATGGCTGAACACTCTTCTATTTCATCCAGAAGTCGCATAGTCTTGAACACATTGAAAGTGACCTATTCATCATCAACTCATAGTGAGTTTTCCTTTTTGACATCAATCAATGTCCTTCCAATAGCAAGAAACGGCCTACCTAAGATTATAGGCATCTCCTTGTTAGCCTCATAATCCAACACAATAAAATCCAAGGGGAATATGAACTTGTCCACCCGAACTAAAACATCTTCGATTTTTTCTTCAGGATGAGCAAAAGATCTATCTGCAAGCTGAAGAGTAACTGCAGTTGGTCTTGCTTATCCAATTCCTAACTCTCTGAAAACTGACATGGGCATTAAGTTTATGCTTGCTCCTAGATCACACAAGGCTATTCCATAATAGGTGTCACCAATAGAACATGTTATTGTAAAACTTCCAGAGTCTTAAAGTTTAGGAGGGATTTTACTCTGCAAGATAGAGCTGCACTCTTTGGTCAGTGCCACTATTTCAAACTCTCCCAATCTTCTTTTCTTGGAGAGGATTTCCTTCATGAATTTGACATACTTTGGCATCTATTCTAAAGCTCCGACGAGTGGTATATTGATATGCAGTTGCTTCAAAACCTGAAAAAATTTGTTAAATTGCTTGTCTTGCTGCTACGTGTGAAATCATTGAGGAAAAGGTGGCGTGGTCTGTCATTCTGCTTTTCTAGGCAGTCTTGCAGTAGCAGATGTCTCTTTTTCAGCAGTTTGCTCTGTTACATTTTCCGCTCTATCTTCCTTATCCTTTTCTCCTTGGATTGAAGAGGGCTCTCTTAATTGTTTAAGCCTTAGCTCAGGCCCTTTCAGCTCTTTCCCACTCCTTAATGAGATCACTTTGCAATACTCTTTATTCTCATACCTTGGATTTTTTGTATCACTTGGCAAAGAACCTTGAGGTTTGCTATTTAAGGCATTGGCTAACTGCCCTATTTGATTCTCTAAGTTTCTGAGTGAGGCTGCTTGGCTTTGAATCATTGTGGACTGATTCTGAATGATACTATCATTTTTCGCCATATACTCCTTCAATAAAGCTTCCATAGAGCTGGATCACTCTGGATATTGCTATTTTTGATACTGTTGTTGCTGTGGCAGATGATGTTGGAAACCAAGTGGATGGGCTGGTCTATTTGGAGTTGTATCTAAAGTAGTTCCTTGGTTGCTCCATGAAAAATTAGGGTGCTGCCTCCATCCTTGGTTTTAAGTGTTTGAAAATGGATTGTTGTTCTTATTATAGTTCCCCACGTAACATACTGAAGCAGGGTTAGATGGGCAGCTATCAAATGAATGCCCCTCACCACAATAAACACAAGAAATTACAGCAGATTGATCTGCAGTTGCTCCAGCAGCCATATTCATAGATTTCAGGATATTGGACAGCAATGAAACTTGAGCTGTCAAGGCTGTAACTGCATCAACATCATGAATTCCAGCAACACGCCTTCCTACAGCAACGCCTTCAGTCGGCCATTGATAGTTATTGTTGGCCATTCGCTCCAAAATCTCATAAGCATCATTATAGGATTTTGCAAGAAGAGCACCATTAGCCGAAGCATCCACCATTGACTGAGTATGAGCATTGAGGCCATTATAAAATGTCTCCATTTGGATCCAATGAGGAATTCCATGGTGTGGGCATATCCTTAGCAATTCCTTAAAGCGCTCCCATGATTCATATAAGGATTCATCATCCAACTGCTGAAAAGCAGTAATATCATTTCGGAGCTTAGCATTTTTAGTTGGTAGGAATATTTTATCAAAAATTTCTCCGCCAAGTTATTCCAGGTGGCCACCAAATCTGGGGGTATTGAGTTCAACCAAACTCTCACTCTATCTCGTAAAGAGTACGGGAATAGTTTCAACCTTAAAGCTTCATCCGTGACTCCTTGCAACTTGAATGAATCACACACTTCTATGAACAACTGGAGGTAAAGATGTGGATCCTCTATTGCTATCCCACTGAATTGCCCCACAGATTGGAGCATTTGAAACATCACATGCTTCAATTCAAACTGAGGTGCTTGAATTTTGGGCCTAACAATGCCAGGATTAAGTTTATTGAGGATAGGAATAACATACTCTCTGATTGCTTTATCACTGTCATTTACCATTGCTGCAGCATTATTAGCACTAACAACTTCAACCATTTCTTCTACACCAGCTAACCCTTGTTATTGCTCCTTTTTCCTTGCTCGAAATATTCTTTCAATCTCAGGATCTAAGGGCACCAACTCTTGTTCTCGCTGATTATTCATATAAAAAGTATAAGCTCCTGCAAGAACAACAGCTCAAAAAGATAAAGAACAAAAAAAAAAAACAATGGCAAAAAAAACAAATTAGTTTATAAAAATAACTTTAGTTTTCTCAATCCCTGGCAACGGCGCCAAAAACTTGTTGCGAATTTTATAATTGCTACGTAAGTGCACGTGGCGAACAAGTAATACAGTAGTAAGTTAAGTATCGTCTCCACAGGGATTGTGTAATGCCCCAAGTCCCACAACGGGTATGCTCTGGGAAGATCATGAGTATTTAAGTAGTAGTCCATGAGCCCAAAAGTACCTTCAAGCTAGCACTTTTGGGTGAGGCCCAGTGGTGTTACATTTGGTATCAGAGCTGCTCAATCCATATCTGTGTGGGCCTTGGAAGGCTGCCACGGGCCGAAATCGTGGTGAATGTGGACCCCGCCCATAGGGGTTATATGTGGGCAATTGAATATGGACCTCTAGCGAGGACGCTAGGCCCTTAACGGGGAGAGATTGTAATGCCCCAAGTCACATCGGGTATACTCTGAGAAGATTATGAGTATTTAAGTAGTAGTCCATGAGTCCAAAAGTACCTTCAAGCTAGCACTTTTGGGTGAGGCCCAGTGGTGTTACATTTGGTATCAGAGCTGACTCAATCCATACCTGTGTGGGCCTTGGAAGGCTGCCACGAGCCAAAATCGTGGTGAATATGGACCCCACCCATAGGAGTTATATGTGGGCTATTGAATATGAACCTCTAGCGAGGACACTAGGCACTTAACGGGGAGAGATTGTAATGCCCTAAGTCCCACATCGGGTATGCTCTAAGAAGATCATGAGTATTTAAGTAGTAGTCCATGAGCCCAAAAGTACCTTCAAGCTAGCACTTTTGGGTAAGGCCCAGTGGTGTTACAGATTGCTTACCAAGTTATTTGTAAACGCTAAATGTCAAACTAGATAGTTTTAAGAAATAAGAAACAGAAATTCGCAAGTAAATGGTAAAAACTAAAGAATGCTGATAAAAATAAAAATACCAAACAGAAAATAACGTGAAGTATCAATTAAATGTCAACCAGTGGTGAGTTTAAGATGAGATTATTGAATCCTGCTCAGTTATAAATCTGGGTTCAATTGCTACAACAACGCTTATGGCAAAATCACTCTAGTAAACTGAAAATTCAATCAGCACATAATAATCTTCCGAATTTATTATATTTTAAGTTCTTCAAAATAGATTTACATATTCCTATGCTAACCCAACTCTCAAAACACCATTTATAGCATCAATTTTTATTGGGTTATACATGGCAATAATATATTCCTATACTATTACTAATTCAAAGATCTACCAAGGAGATGATTAAAACATGTATCATTCAAGCTAGATCTAATTAAGATTAACCATTCCAGCTTTAATCCTAATTTATTTATCCTAAATATTGGTGGCCAAGCAATAATAGGAATTACTAACTAAGCTCACTTGAATGAACTAGAGAAAATTTCCATAAACATCAAAACAACACTTAACTAGTCATTACAACTTTAGATTCATCATAATCCCAGCTAAGAAAAACTTAGCTCATGTTCTGGGGCTCAAAAATCATCAACCCAAAATATTCCATAGATTTCAAAAAAATCCAAGAAAAGAAAAGAAATTAAATACAAATAAGATTAAAAAGGTAAGGAAAAGTCTAGCTAGATAATGGTAATTGGAGCTCCCTGCTGCTAGTACTCCCTCTCCTTCATCCTTTCTTCTCTATACTATCCTCCTCTCTTTCTTTCCTTTTCCGTATTTTACTCCTTACTCTGCCGCCACCATATTCTTTCTACAGTACACTTTCCTTTTATATTAGAGTAGGTAAGGTACCCTAACACACGTGTCAGCCAAATAAGGAGTAAGGACCACTTTTGTTTCATTTTCCCTTAGTTGGTATTTAATATTAGCTGTCAGCACTAGCTGTGCGTAAAAGATGCCAGCTGGAAAAAGAATTCTGCTATTCAGTATTGCTCCGGCACGTTGCTGTAGCAAAGTTACTCCCAATCTTGACTTAAGTTCAGCCTTCTTTCAAAGATGCTGCCATTTAAATTCATCAGAACTCAAGATCTAAATTCAGCATTTCTACTAGAAATCAACAGAAATAAAATAGCTATTGACTGTATTAGATTTTGAACATCAGAAATACTACAGACCAAAATAAAATAAAGAAAAGCACCTAAACTAGACAATTTAATCCTTTAAAACCATTAATCAGTGAAGTTGATATTTTTTCAAATTATTTTTGAAAGTGATATTTTCTAAAATAATTCTATAATAATAATAGTTTATAAATATTTCAAAAAAGTGATATTTTTTAAAATAACCAACGAAAATGATATTTTTCTAAATTCCTTTGAAAGGTGGTATTTATGTAATTCTTAGATTTTTGAGCATAACTTATGCTTGGGACTTTGAAATTGAGTTCTGTCTTCGAATTTGGACTCAGTAAGATCGAGACATGAATTTCGATATAAAATTTGATTATTATTGTAGTGGTACGAAAATTGGAATTTCGTGGCATACAAATTGCACCGTTTTGCATGTCACAGACAGGTCCTGCGCCTGGATCCGTTTATGACAAGGTATATGTCTAATCTAGTATTTTATGATGCAACTCTTGAGTTCTTTGGCTTAAAGTATCCTACAATAAATTTATGCTTTGTTGTCATTTATAAGTATTATCTAACTTTAAAGCACTACAAAGAGGAGAGTTATGATAAATACATGAGATTTATGACATCTCGCATGTGGACAAAATGTTGAAAATATTGATTTGAGTTTAATGTAACATTGGCTATAGCATGTATTTTGGATTCTCAATATAAGCTAAAAACAGTTGAATTTGTGTATAAAAAAAATTATAGAAAGGATTTTGTAGAGCCATTTGAGAAAATAAAAGAGAAGTTTGAGCTTTTGTTCAATGAATATAAATCTTAATCAGTTGCAAGTTCATTAATTTCTTCACAATAAACTACCTTTGTTAAACCTAGACAATGTATGGAAAGCATCAATGATGAAGCTTTTAAGATATATGTCAGTATTTAATAATTTACATATGTTATTTTTTTAGCGCTATGTGTATAAAAATATTTGATTATGTATTTTTTGATTTAAGAAATTGATAAGATGGATTTGGAGCTTTTTTTTCTAGTTAGAAAATATAATTAGAGCTTTACTTTTATAAGCCAAGATTTGAAAGAAATTCAGATTTTGATATCCTCGTCTTTTGAAAATCTAATCAATTTTGCTATCCCGGGCTTTCTAAAATGGCTTGTAATGCCTTGAGTATACTCATTTCAACAATTCTTTCTGAATCTACCTTTAGTGTTGGTGGAAGTATACTCGATCAATATCACAGTATACTTAAACCTAGAATCGCTAAAGCAATTATCTATGCAAGAGATTAGTTATTTGGTGCAAAAGATAACATTGTACATTTTATTTTATTGTGTGATTCTTTTTTTTTTCCTATGTTAAGTAAATTAACTTCCATATATTTCAATGTAGTTTTGGTCCTTTAAGTATGACTAAAGTGATGGATGATCTCACAAAGGATGTGTGCCAACTTAGCTTGTATGAATATGAAAATGTTATTCAAATTTCAAGTTCTGTTGCACTTAAAATATAACTTAGAAAAAATGCAAGAGTTTATGCTTATTTGGACTACCTTATATTTGGATTATGTTTTTAGATTCTTATTGGGACCTTTTAGACTTTGGATTATATTTGGATATTGTGTACAAATCAGGTTAACAACCTACTAAACGGGTCAAATGGGTGCTAAACGTGTCAACCAGGTTAATACGACACGACCTATTTATAAATAGGTTAGACGGGTCGTGTCGTGTCAACCCAAGTATAAATAGGTCATGTTTG
This sequence comes from Parasponia andersonii, assembly GCA_002914805.1. Taxonomy (NCBI): domain Eukaryota; kingdom Viridiplantae; phylum Streptophyta; class Magnoliopsida; order Rosales; family Cannabaceae; genus Trema; species Trema andersonii. The sequence continues at coordinate 198,923 of JXTB01000353.1, forward strand.
GTCTTAAATTTTGGCACATTTATTAAATGGGTTATGTTCGTATCAAAGGTTTACCTGTTATGCACGGACCTCGATATGATACGGAAACACGAATTGTCGCCCCTAGTTATTCACCTTCAATGTTGATTATTATTTTTTTGGCCATTTGCAAGCTGCATAATAGAAAAATTAAAAGTAAATGTAAACAAGATAAAGTAAACATAAACAAGATACCATAATGTAAGAACAAGTTGATTACAAAATAGTCCAAATCAATAACCCACACAAATTGTCATCCAATAGTACTATCATAAAAAGTTCCATACTAATCTTGAACAATTACCTTGAAAGAAAGAAAGAAAAAAAATCACAAGTACAAACATCAACTTAGTCCAAACATTTGTAAAATTGAGAGCCTTCGTATTAAACTAATGTTCGTTATTCACATAGTCTTGCCACGTCCTTTGTGTAATGTCATTTTTTAGAGTTTTCCCTAATCTAGCGCTCTCATTGTCCATTTGTCTACTACAAATTTCTTCCATCACTGGATTTTACCTTGATAGTTCTTGATCAACCGCATTAATTATATTTTTATCAGAATCTACTCTCATAAGATAGCTATGTAGTATGCAATAAGCTAACACAATTAATATCATTGTTCCAATCAAATAAGAAGGTTTTATTGCTTAAAAAATTATTGGAAATTATTTTTCAAACATTCCAAATGCTTTTTCTATGACATTTCATAAAGTCGCATGTCGATGATTAAACAATTCTTGTGTATTTTAAGGATCTAAAGCAGAATACTCCTTTGGATGGTATTGTACTCCTCGGTAAGTGTGATAAGTCCACATCATTACATATATCCAGTGTCAACCAAATAATACTTTTCTATCCAAACAAAATAGAAATTTTAGATTCATAATTAAGGTAGCCAAATTTACCTTTAGGAATAATAAGTTTGTCATCCCTTAACAAAATATTTTTAATAATTCTTGAGTTAGATGCAGTTCCTTCCTATCCTGGTAATACATTAGTGAATCTTATATCAAACCCTAAGCTGCCATGACAATTTGAGTTATATAGTATTTCCTTCCACGATATCTTGATGCCTCATATTTGGAAAGTTTTACATAAATATGTATTCCATTAATTGTCCCTACACACTCCTATATTTAAATTAAATTTAGATGATAATAAGGGAAAAGGAGATACAAGTTTTTAAAATGATAAAGTTCGTATTTTTACCTTAAAGTATGGATAAAATTTATGGCTATTAACTACTTACTGTGGTACTTCAATGCCATTTAGTTGTCTTAAGAATTGATCTTCCAAGGAAATAATTGTCCTTAATACATCATGATAATTTCTACTTACCGTCCTACCCGATCGACAAAGAAAGAAATAGACAATTCGATTCTTAGCATTATGTGCCAATACATATAGAAATTTTGCATCTTGTTTTTCGACTATGGAATGTATATTATGTGGTGCTCGAGATTCTCACATATATAATAAGCCAATAATAAACAAATTCTAATTGTATATAACATATCTAGAAGTCATTAATACCACTTTTATAGTAACATGCTCAGACCTTATGTGCTTTTACATATATATTGTTATACTAATTATTATCAAAGTGTCCTAATATAGTGTAAAGATTTAATACCCTTAGAGAGAGAGAGAAAGAAAGAGAGCTCAGTATACTAAAAGAATAAAGAATATATTTATGAAAGTAAACTATGTGCACATGCATTAAGATCACATTTACTGATAACTTAGACAAATAGTAGTTTTTCAGGAAAATGTATTTTTCACGCTTTTTAAAGCCAAATTCACTATGCGTTTAACACAAATAAAATGCGTTTAAAGCCGAATTCATTGTTTAGGACTCATTTATAGTATTTTATTTGTTGGCTCTAAGTAAGCACGATGTGGCATTTACGACACTAATTTGTGTTTTGTTGTATTAAGCTATCTAATAATTGAGTGCTAGTACTATATTTGTGTTATTAATTAGAGTCTAATTGACTTATTTTTATGTTTAATGATTAGTTATGGGATTAGGTTCTACCAGATTACAATACAACTTGTCACATGGGATCGTAAATCAAAGTATGACTAGTTTTCATTTTCTAAACTAGCATTCACCAACTTTATCTATACTTGGGTGTATGGGTGTGATCAACAACGTGGTGAATAAGCTAAGAGTGTTTTAAATCTGCAAACATAGAAAGTTAGGCATAAAATATTGAAACTACCCTTCAGAATTTAAGTTATGCCTTTTTTTAGTCATTAAGTATTGATTTTGGACCAAATCTGGTCATTTTCTTTCTCTTTCTCTCCATCCATGACCTGAAACTCTCCAACTTATTTTTAGACTTCTCTTAACCATTTACAAGAGTTTTGATTTGGTAGAACTCAAGTTAAAGCTCTAAAAAGCAAGATAGATAAGAATTAGTCGAAGTAATTCTATTAGTTCTTCTTCCTAGATTTTGTTTTCTAATTTTAATTTATCAATTACTTTCACTTAAATAATAGTTCCTCTAGGTTATTTTGAGTCCTAAAATCAGTTTCAAAGCCTTGAGAATCAATTTGGTAGAGGTAGAAGGTAAGAACTTCAGAAAAAGCTCAAACTTGTAAAGGTGAGCATAATATAGGATTTTGAACTTATAGATAATTTCTTTTGTTTCAGCTCTTAAACCAAAGATATTATTTAATAAATAATGGTCCTAAGAACCCTTATATATTACTAGCAATATAGAATTTAAGTGAGAAATTCAAGTTACACTTAGAGCCCCAAATTTGCTAATTGTGGATTCAAGTGTTTCCATGGATGTATTAAGCTTTCTATATTTATAATTTGAATTCCTCAACTTACAATGGATATGTCATGGATCTTATTATTTATTCCATTAATTACTTTCTATTTGTAGCCTCTCAATGGCAAAAAAAAGGCATAACTTAAATTCTGAGGGGTAGTTTTGGTATTTTACACCTAATTTTCCATGTATTCAGCTTTAAAACACTCTTATCTTACTCACCACGTTATTGGTCACTCCTATATACTCAGGTATAGACAAAGTTAGTGAATTCTATCTTAGAAAATGAAAACTAGTCATACTTTAACTTACGATCTCATATGATAAGTTTAATTATAATCTGGTGGAACCTAGCCCCATAACCAATCGTCAAATATAAAAATAAGTCAATTATACTTTAATTAATAATGTAAAAATAATATTAGTACTCAATTATTGGAATACACAAAAATGATATTACACGATTAAGCTGAATCTAAGCTAGCTTAGTGCAATAAAACACAAATCAGTGTCGTGAACGCCACCTTGTGCTTACCTAGAATCAACAAATAAAATGTTATAAATGAGTCCTAAATAATGAATTAATGCTATTTGATAGGTTAAACAAATAGTGAATTCAGCTCTGAAAAGCATGAAAAATATATTTTACCTAAAAATTACTATTTGACCAAGTTATCAGCAAACATGATCTTAATGCATGTGCACAAAGTATTATTTTCATAAATAAATTCTTTGTTCTTTTAGCACACCGAGCTCTCTCTCTCTCATAAGAGTATTGAACCTTTACGCTATATCAGGATACTTCGACAATTATTAGTATGAAAACATGTATGTAAAAGCACATAATATAAGGAATGAGCATATTACTATAAAAGTGTTATTAATGACTTCTAGATACCTAATATGCAATTTAAATATATTTATTATTGGCTTATTATGCATGTGAGAATCTGGGGCACCACAATTCTCCCCTTCTTATAAAATTTTATCCTCGAAATTTGCTTACTCAAATAAGTGTGGATAATTAGTTTTTATCTCTTCTTCTCTTTCCCATGTGGCCTCTTCTACTTCATGGTTCTTTCGCAATACTTTGACGAAAGAAATTTTCTTGTTTCTAAGTTCTTTTTCGTTTGTATCCAAATTCTGCACTAGATGTTCCTTGTAACTCACATTTTGAGTTACCTCTAATTGCTTATAATTCAAAATATGTGAAGGATTTGAAATATACCTTCTAAACATAGAGACATAAAATACATTGTGTACATTCGACAATGAAGGAGGCAAAGTAAGTCTCTAGGCAACCTATATATATCTGGGACTTAGTTTTCTTTTTTTCTCCAAATCTCATTATTCTTTCTATAGGAGTAACCTTCAATCTTCAATTTTGAATTCTAGTTTTCTTCTTTAAGGATCTGAATAACATTTCTGTCTGCTACCTCATTTGTCTCTCTTATTAATTTTAGACTAAGAAATTTTCTCTTCCCCATCTCATCCTAATGAATAGAAGATTTGCATTTTCTTCTATACAATACTTCATATAGGGGCATTTCAATGGAAGCTTGGTAACTGTTATTGTAAGAAAATTCTATAAGTGGCAAATATTTGCTCCAAGATCCATGGAAATCTAATACACAAGCTTTGAGCATGTCTTCAAGAGTCTGTATAGTTCTCTCTGATTGCCCATCAGTTTGTGGATGAGAAGTAGTATTAAATGCCAATTTTATACCATTGCCTCTTGAACACTCCTCCAAAAGTAAATCTAGAATCTCAGTCAGAAATAATAACTTTTGGAACACTATGTAGTCTCACAATCTTCAAAATATATAATTGAGCAAACTGGTCAAAGTTATAATTTATTCTAACCAGAAGGAAATGAGCTGATTTGGTATATTTATCCACAATTACCCGAATAGCATCATGTCCCTTGTTTGTCTCAGGAAGTCTAACAATAAGATCCATAGTAATCTCTTCGCATTTCCGTTGGGGTATGTTCAAAGGCTTTAATTTTCCAGCTGGTCTTTGATATTCAATTTTGACTTGCTGGCACGTAAGGCACTGCTCTATAAACTTTACCATATCTTCTTCATACTAGTGTGACATCCCCCGATCCCACATGCGTACGTAAGGATATTCGTAAAAATATTTAGTGAGATCGGGAGACGCCACTCGACTTAGAACTGATAAAATCGGGGAAAATTAAAACATTTTAAACTTTATGGGATAAAATGGGAAATTCCACTCATAATTATACGTAGTCTAATTTATACATATATAGGTACTCACGAAGTGGACCTCTCATAAAAATATACATAATGTACACACACACACAAAATAGGTACAAAATTGTCTCTCAGGAAACTACAGCGTCAAAATGCCCATATACACAAGCCGCGGTCAGAAAGTCAGCGCTCCTCCTCCAAACTCATATATGAGCAGTATCATCTGCAATGTAAGAATATTTATGAGTATAAAACTCAGTAAGTAACGTATGTAGATGCAGAGTGCACATGACAGAAAANTTTTATTTTTATTTTTATTTTTAAGGGATGAGGAATTGCTTAAATGAGAAAGTTGGGTAGAAATTAGTAGGATTAACGAATATTTTCCGTTTATGAGAATATTTTTCTGTTTTAAGAAACAACATGTCGTATCTCTTATGAAGGTGCGCCAGCGTACATGCTTTTTGTCGTTTATATGGTTATGTAATAAAACGAAGACAAACGAGATTTCGTTTCAAGATTTACAGTTGCGTTACCTTTCGTCAAAGAAGACGCATTCGTTTGCGTTTGAAGGGTACCGTCGTGTATAACCGATAAACGACACATTTGTTTCTCCTATGCCATTTTGCTGTCGTTTCCGTCCGTACAATGGCGCAAATGTCTTTCATTTATGCGACAAAAATATATTTCAATTTCCATTTTAGATTTTAAATTTTAAATAAATATAACAGACATGTTGTTTACTTAAAAATTTTATTGTCGTTTGTTGTTACAACGATGAATCGTTTTGGCTTTAAATTTTCAACATGAGGACAACGACCTATCGTTTGTTGTCTTGAAGCTTTGCTGTTGTTATATTAACTAACGACATGTTTGTATTTAGCAAAAATGTTGTATAATTGCTCGAATGAAGATAATGTAGTTATAAGTCCCGAAATTGATACGTCAAGGCTTAAAAGTGAAATTGCTTTCTTTTCCGAGGCAAAATATGTTTATTAGCCCACATTTCACAGTCGCTGACGAGCAATGCTATAGACACCATTAGTGCTCAATACCATAATGATATATATGTTTGTTGTTAGAGAATTCTAATTAATAAACTAGGTGATAAACTGGTGACCCATCTAAAGTACAACTATAATTAACTAATAATTAATACATTATGTGGTGTTGGACACCATATGGTGTTGTGTACCATTATTCATCGTGAGCTATTAGCAAAAAAAAAAAAAAAAATTGTCGTTTATACACTTACAAACATAAACTACATGTTAAAAAATGGTTGTCATTTTGCTCTTCCTTCCATGAAGTTTCCTGTCACTTAGAAAACAAACTGAAAAATCAGTAAACAAAGACAAACTCGTCAAATCGTCACCCTTTCGTCTTGTAACAAGAGTTGAAATTGTAGAGAGAGATTTATCAAAAATAAAAAAAGAGAAATTAAGTTAAATGTGGATCATAATAGGCATAATTTGACCCCTACACTTCCCTCAATAAACTCTAAAAATATACATATACTCACTTGAAATATCACTTCTATCTTTGATAATTGATTTATAATGTATATGCCTCTCTTCTTCTTTTCAACCTAGTTGAAGCTCGTCATTCCTCCCTTTATATATCCTCATAATCTTTTCTTTAATCTTATTCTTCAAGTTATCAAACTATCTAAAGAACTGAAATTCTAAGAGCCGAAAAGAAGAAAAGGATAAAATTTGAAAAACAGAAAATAGAGGAAGTGAAAAGACAGAGGAAAGAAATCGTCAAAATGGGATGTAATTTTATGTGTTCAAATGTTATAGGTACTATTTGAAATAGTTTTTAAATATATTTCGATATATTTTGAGTATAATTTATACATTAAAAATTGTTTTCTGGGAATATCTGCAAAATTATGGGAAAAAACCACTCTACGTCACGATTAACATTGAATTTTCAATTACATTTCTACCATAATTCAAGGAAATCTGAGATTTAGGATTTTTTTAACTATATTTCGGCCTAATTCGATTGTACTCGAAATTTCGATACCTTTTCGATTCATTTTCGATGATTATTTCGATTAAATTTTTTCTATTATGTTCAATATATTTCGATGAATATGTTTTTCGATCTTTTTCGATATATTCGATGGGTATGTTGATTAATTTTTTTTCGATCATCTTTGATGTATTTTGATGCTTTTCAATTTGATTTTGACCAATTTCGATGGCTGCAAGCTCCATATTCTTCCTTTTAAATTTTATGACTTATCTATTGATTTTGTATACCAAATGAATCTAATTTCTGTTTTATCTGCAGAGTTACATTTCAACATCATAGTTTTATATAACGGTGAATGGGTGTTTTCGTCATAGAAAATATTATAGTCTTATATTGCTAAAGAAAGTAAGGCTATAGGTGTATGGAAGGGTATATCTTTTGTGATCCATGTAGATAAGCTGTATGAGGTGATTGGAGTTAATAAAAATCATTTTGATTTAGAACTTAAGGTTGTTTATAAATATGGTAGTGGAGATAAAATTCTTGTTCCTCCAACGAAGATTACTACTAATAGTGACCTAGAACTTTGGCTTAAAGAGATATATTAATCTATTCAGCACCGTACTCCTTTATGTGTGTCTATTTTATTGAAGTTGAGTCCTTTTGTGACATCCCCCGATCCCACATGCGTACGTAAGGATATTCGTAAAAATATTTAGTGAGATCGGGAGACGCCACTCGACTTAGAACTGATAAAATCGGGGAAAATTAAAATATTTTAAACTTTATGGGATAAAACGGGAAATTCCACTCATAATTATACGTAGTATAATATATACATATATAGGTACTCACGAAGTGGACCTCTCATAAAAATATACATAATGTACATACACACACAAAATAGGTACAAAATTGTCTCTCAGGAAACCACAGCGTCAAAATGCCCATATACACAAGCCGCGGTCAGAAAGTCAGCGCCCCTCCTCCAAACTCACATATGAGCAGTATCATCTGCAATGTAAGAATGTTTATGAGTATAAAACTCAGTAAGTAACGTATGTAGATGCAGAGTGCACATGACAGAAAACAGATAATCATATGATTGGGATCCCTGTGTATATTGTATTGCCTGACTCCACTAATTCTTTATATCCAATTAACTCAGGATCTTCCTTCTGGCCTTGTTTAATTCTATCTAACAAGGTAGATTGTAAAGTCATAGCAGATAATTTCCCAGTAATTAATTCTATACCCGATCTGCATAAATCCTCTCGCAAAGGTTTCTCTAATTCATGTAAAGCTACCAAACTACCAGATGATTTTCTACTGAGTGCATCCGCTACAACATTGGCTTTTCCTGGATGATAACTGATGTCGCAATCATAGTCTTTTACCAATTCTAGCCACCGTCTTTGCCTCATATTCAATTCCTTCTGAGTGAACAGATACTTCAAACTTTTGTGATCGGTAAAAATTTCACAATGAACACCATACAGATAATGTCGCCAAATCTTCAACGCAAATACCACTGCTGCCAATTCTAAATCATGAGTAGGATAGTTGCGTTCATAATCCTTTAGCTGTCTTGAAGCATAAGCAATAACTTTTCCACTTTGCATGAGAACGCATCCCAGACCTTGTTTCGAAGCATCACTGTATATAACAAATCCTTCAGTACCTACAGGTATGGTCAGGACCGGTGCTGAAATTAATCTCTGCTTCAATTCTTGAAAACTTTTCTCACATCCATCGGTCCACATAAACTTGTTACTCTTCCTGGTCAATTGTGTAAGAGGCATGGCAATTTTAGAGAATCCCTCAACAAACCTTCTGTAATAACCAGCCAAACCCAGAAAACTTCTGACCTCAGTAACATTGGTAGGTCTAGACCAATTATTAACTGCTTCAACATTGTTAGGGTCAACAGAAATCCCATCTTGAGAAACAATGTGACCAAGGAATGACACTTTTTCTAACCAAAACTCGCATTTCTTGAATTTAGCATATAACTCCTTCTCTTTCAATATCTGAAGTGTAGTTCTCAAATGTTCTATATGCTCTTCTCTA
>JXTB01000353.1:213831-290208 GCA_002914805.1 Parasponia andersonii
AACCTATCCCCATAACCAATCATTAAACATAAAAAAATAAATCAATTAGACTCTAATTAATAATACAAACAAAGTATCAATGCCTAATTATTAGAGTGCACAGTCAATTTGCCTCCGAAAAGCATGAAAAATGCATTTTACCGAAAAACTACTATTTGACCAAGTTATCAACAGATATGATTTTAATGCATGTTCGTATAGTATTACTATTCATAATGTATTCTTTGCCCCTTTCACACACCAAGCTCTCTCTCTTTGAGGGTACTGAGCCTTTACACTGTATGGGAGCCCTTCCACAAATATTAGTACAATAATACAGATCATTTAACAATCAGAATGAGTAATTTACCATGAAAGTGATACTAGTTGCTTGATATGTCTATTATGCAATATGAATATGTTTATTATTAGCTTATTATGTATGTGAGAATCTTGGGCATCACACCAGCGATGCCCAAACAAAATTGGGACTTGTTTGTTGGGCAATATATCAAGAAATCTATGTCATAAGGCATTATGATATTTTTGTTTTGACTCGCTTAATCTCATTGGTTGGCACTTAGATTTTATTATAATTTGTTGTATTATTAAAATATTAAATTGGTTGGCACTTAAATTTTATTATAATTTATTGTATTATTAAAATATTAAATTAGATAATAGAATTGACGTGTTAAACAGTGAAAACAGTGAGACCGAAAAATATAAAAGAAAGTATTTCGTATTTTTCTTTTGTTTTTAGTCTCTAAACTGTATGATACGAGATAACTGTCTTCAGGCCTCTACAAAGTTGAATTTGAATTGCAAACTGGTTATTGCCTAGCCCAAATACTACATGTATCAAATCCAAATTGCAATTATGCAATTCATTACCACCCAAAAAAAAAAAAATCCAAATGCAATTATAGTTATATAAATATTTTTAAACATTATAAAATAACAGTCAAGTCGTAGCACAAATGTGATTCCTCTGGATGTGAATATCACTTAACATACTTAGAGAACCAGTCCAACATCTTCTTATGGGCATCCTCTGCGGCATTTGCAGCTGCTTCATCATCAACCTCGTACCTCAATGTCCAACCATGTACAACCTTTGGGAATACCTCCACATAGCTGTCAACCTACATCCATAACCTTAAGTAGAGATTGTTGATCATTTCTTTTAAACTACAATGTAAATTTCATAGTTGAAAGTAATAAACAAAACAAATAAAATATAAAGTTTTCATACCTCGGATTTAGCAGTTAAGACCTCCTCAGACCGTTTTGCGATAGCCGGAGGAGTAAGCTGATCAATCTCAGCGGCCAGTATTGAAATGGGAACCTTAACTCCTGGCAACAATATCGACCATTTTTATCATTTACTAGCTCCATTTCATGGCAGAAGAGAACTAATCTATGTGGATAACCGTGACGACAGAGATCAGTAGAGAAACATTTAACACGTTTTTGTTTCTCAGCATATATTTAAGGTTGTATTTTCAAAGTATGGTTTAATTGTTTTTAACAGCCCGGCAAAATGTACTCTCTAAATCAAACATTGCAGATGTTAGACTAGTCTTCAATCTCTTAAGACTGGGCTTATGATCATAAAACTGGGATAACATGTGTGAAATTACAAAAGATACTAAGTACATCTTTCTTCTGTTAGTTGTTCTAGAACACAACTTTGGCCTCTGAAAGGTAAATACAGAATATGATGGAATAGATATAATTACTGAATGTTTAAATACTGTGAATAAGTATCTGTACCCTTGACATCGTCCAAAGTGACAAAGGAAGGGTGGCACAGCACAGCTGCTTGGATTAAATTGCATTTTGCAAGCTCTATCGCAACCTTGCCTGAAATGAAAACAGAGTTCAAACTAGTCTGCTCAACAACATAATTATCAAATGGAATTTGTTTTTTTTTTTTCAAGCGAAAAAAATAATCAAAAGTGTATGTACAATTTTAAAATAAAGCATTATGTATTGAATAAAAAAGTATGGTGCTCATCATAATGGAATTGGTACTCACCACCCCAACAAAAGCCTGCAGCCCCAACTGCAGAAAATCCTTTAGACCTGAGAGCTTCAACTACTAATTTTGCATCTTCAAAGCCCTTGTCCTGTGACAACATTTACCAGACTTCAGATAAGTGCCCTTGACAATACATCAAAGACATGAGCAATTATAAGGAATCCATGACAAAGATATATAGCATACTGTTTCGTGATCTTTTAACCAATCCTGCAGAGGCCTATTCCAGTCAAAGGGTTCACCGTAGAAGAAGTCAGGAGCAACAACATAGAATCCTGCAGCCGCAACCTTGTCTGCAAGCTTTCTTTCAAAAACAGAAAGCAGTTCACCAAGAAGACATAGAAGGAACAAAATGTTATATCATGCATAGATAGGTAAAAAGATTTGAAGTTGGTCTTCTAGGCAGGCACCTGAAGAACCGAAAAAATGGATTTTGGTCTATTTGGGGTTGGCTAAGATGATAAGTTGGCCAGTCAAGTTCAACAACAAAATCAATTACCATCACAACTCAGAAAAGGAGCACAGCTCAAGCTGAGTGCTCCATCTATTAAGACTCATCATCATGCTTTTCTGTAAAGTAAATCATAGCTTGATTTCTTCTCTTCTGTTTGTTTTATTTTTTAACCCTCGGTTTAGATAATATGACTTATTATAATCACATATACACCAATATTCTTCTCCTTTTACCATTTAACATGTAGGGTAAAGTACCTTTAAGCTTGACATACCCAAAACTCAAGCAGAAATTTAAAAGTCAATTATACAAATCTTATTGTAGAGTAGCATACCTCAAGTTTGGGGCTTTATATCCTGCAGATCATGAGTCAAAAACATCAAACAGGTAAAGTTTAAAGGTGATAGCATTAAGCAGGAAAGAAAATTTTCTAGTTGCATTTTCTAATTAATATTTAATAAGCAAACAAAGAGGGGGAAAAAAAATAATAATACGAGGACAGAAGCCAAGAACAAAATCTTTAAAAGGGTATTGAGCAGTTACCAAAACCATCAGTTACAAGAAGAATGGCAAGCTTGGGGTGTGGAGTGCCAGAGATGTAGGCTTTGAGGCCTCCTAATTGGTCAACTGTACCTTCTCCACTGCTTGGGTTGAGATTTGGTGGATTAGAGCAGCACTGAGGCCCTGCCATTGATTTTTACTTTGGTCAAATGAACTTAAATTTACTCTACTTTTTCTCTTATCCAAACTTATGTTGGGAGGCTCCATAAATAAGGAAAAACAAAATTGGAAAACACTTGATACCAATTTTTATTTTATTATTATTAATTTTTTAACATTGTTAGAACCTGACAATTTCAAGTAGACTTAAAGTATGACTATTTTTATTTCAAAAAAAAAGTACGACTATTTTATCCCGAAAGATGGAAAGCACAACACAGTCCTATAAGAACAGAGAACACAGCACAGCTGATATGCTAAAAACAAGGCTAATGAAAGCTTGGTATGGTTGTTGGAGCGGTTTCTCACCAGCAGTCCACGTGTCCTTGAACCGCTGATGTTGTACTTTCCAACTGTCCACGTGTCCTCGCTATCCCAAAAGTAGCCTGAACTCCAGGCAGGGTCGGAGAGGCGGGAGTGGCCACTTGCAAAGACTCTTCGATGCATAAGTCAGTGGCCTATCTTTTATTCAGGGTAGCAAGGAATTAGTTCTATATGAATATATGTCTGTTTCTTGCTCATAAGCTTTTTTCATACACTTCTTTCTTGTAAGCGTACATATCCCTCTCGGGAACGCATGACTCATATATATGTAGTCCTGAGATTGTGAACCACTCGGATCTCAATCTCAGGACTGAATACCTTTTTCCTCAAAATGTTTCCCAGAGGTCACAGGCCGAGATTACCGTGATCACCTCTGTATCGCTGTAGCCTGGTTTCCGCCGCCTCCTATGGCTTGAATCTGTCAGGGGTGAGATTTGATCAAATCGCCGTTCTATCAGGACGGCTTACCCCCCTGCGCACGCCTACCCAAGATCAAATTAAATGCTTTGTCTGGGTCTGGAGTTGTGAGTTGCTTTCCATCGTATTTTGGTAGAAGACCCTTGAGGTTTCCGATCCCCCAGCTGTCGAGGTAAGGGTCTGACTGGGCCGAGTCTGTCCAAGGTCTATGATGGGCTCGGCCCTAACCTCGGGTAGCCCAGCGGCCAATTGCGAAATCACGTGTGACCCGTGTGGCCTTTAGCTAATCATTCTCGACACTTGTTGGACGGTGGGCCCCATTTGTGACCTGTTCTGCCACTTAATCGTCCACGTGGTGTATGATTTGAGAACGGGTCCCACAACTGTCCCCATTTCCCTACTTGATGGATTCACATCGGTCAAATGGGGAAATCGTTTATCCGTTCCTCCAATCTGGGGGGCGCACGTGGCTCTCTCCCTGTCGACGCAGAGGCACGCCATTCCATGTCACGAAACTTGTTTGAATTTTGAAGTTCCGACTGTTCGGTCTCCTTTGCTCTCCCCTTTTCCAGAAAAACTCTTCGGCTTCCCCTCTATAAAAGCCACAATTACGTTCATTTGCCACTTTACTAAAATCTTCAATCATTCTAGCCTCATAAAATCCTATGGTTTCTGATTTCCTCTCTTCTAGAGACTTTTACTCTTTCACTCGTATTCAGAACAATGGCTTTGAGTCAAAACTAGGAATTGCGTCCCGTCATGGATTCAGAGCTAGATTCACTAAGGAGACAACTCTGCCTCCCTGGTGGAATGACGCTGCAAAGGGTCGAGGGCCCCGTGGATTGGTATCTTCGTCCTTGTGCCCCCGAAGGCTCTATCATCTTGGGCAAAAAATATCTGGACTGGCTGCGATTCCCCCTTCCTCCTCTGGTCCACCAATTTTTCTCTTTGTCGGGGATCCACTCGATGCAATTGAACACATACGGGGTCATGATTCTGATAGGGCTTTCCGCCCTGTCAGTACTCTATAATTTGTATATTGACCTGGAGGTGGTCTTTTATACTTACAAGCTCACCCTCATCCCCAAAAAGAGTTCCTACCCCATCTTTTACCTCCAACCGCTGCCGGGATATCATATCTTTTGGGACTTGCCGAGGTCAGATAAACAATGGGACTCCCATGCCAAGCTATACGCCATTGGAGGGGCGTGATGCTCCCCTTGGGTGAATGGAGAGCACTTCCAAGTTCCCTCAGCTTTCCTATAGAGTAAGTGCTAGGTCGTGATTTTTGGGTCTGTGTCCTCCCCGTATGTTATTGCTCATGTTATTTTGTCTTGTGCAGCCTCGGCAGAAGAGAACAGGTTTGAGCCGCATTTGTTGGCAGGACGGCTCAAAGGCCTGGAGGAGATCATTATCTTTGGATCTCCCGGAGACTGCAGGTACATCCAGGCCATCCTCAACCCCCTGACAATGAACATGATGCCCAGGATGGTTTCGTACCTTCCATTCCCTCTGGATACCTGGGTCATCATAAAGCACATGTAGAGCCGACTTGACGCTTCTACCCTGAACCGATTCCGCCGGGACGAACATGACCGGATCGCCATAGTGGGTCGGCAGGTTATGGCTTCAAGCCAACTGGAGAGCACTAATGACCTGGTGGTGCCATATAGCCACGAGCTTGAGGAGGCCGTGAGGCTTGTAGCCGAGGAGTGCGTCAGGCTCCGCAGGGAGAAAGCCGCCACCCCCAAGAGTGCTAGGGGTGAGTTCATTTTCGCATCCTTGAGCTTCGCGGGTCAGATTGTGGCCGTGATCTAAAGCATGTTACTTGTTCTTTGCAGGTTCTGAGACAGGCCTATCGGCTGACCCCTTACCCATCAAGAGGGGAGCCGCGACACATAAGGCTCGCACCAAGGTACTCGCTGGCCAGCACCTCGTGGTACTCTCAGGAGATAAAGTGCCTGCGGTCCCCTGCTCCGATACAGGTGGACCTCCATCTGGGGGACCGTCTGCCACACGGACTGTACATGGGGAAGAGACGCCGCTGAGTCTGGCTGGGGGGAATGCTGCAATAATCTCATCCACCCCCGATTCCGGTTCGAAATCGAGCGCTATTAGCCTCAGCGGGGAGATGCCGAGCTCATTGGGGGGGCTCTGAGATTGAAGTCTCGACTATCTTCCTCTCCCCCAGTCCCCATAAAGTGACGACACGAGGTCGGCTCGTCTAACGAAGAAGAGAGCTGGGTGGAGAAGAGGGGCATGGTTACCCCTTCGTCTGACAGTGACGACGACAGGGCCACGCTGACCCTTCTAAGAAAAAAAGGGTCGGTGCGCAGTGGCCTGCCCAGAGGAAATACCCCGCCTCCCTCCGTGGCTGATGGCGCTCCTAGTGGTGTCGGGCTTCCCTCCGTCCCTGCCGCCACTGCCTCGGGGGCATGCCCGGCTGGCGGAGAGGGTGCCATCACGGCTAGCTGGGTGGGGCTGTGTTCCCCTGGCACGAGCAACACCTAAAGAGAGGGTCCAGCCGTAGAGCCGGAGCTGGAGGCGCTCTCTTTGGAGAACGTCGAGCTGGTCACCAAACATACCTTCGCACAGGTTTGGTCCATTCGGTTGCTTCTATATTTTTCAGCATCCTTGTTAAACGCTGACCCCCCCTTTTTTGTTTAACTTACAGCTGGCCGCTATCCAGTCTTTCTACTCCTCTCGCGTCAGGGATTTGACCGAGGAACTGAGTTCCCGCTCTGCACTGCCCGAGCGCAGCGAGGCCACCCTCGCTGAATTGAGGTCTGACTTCGACTTATATTGGAGCCTCAAGGAGGGAGGATCAGCAGTGCGGTGGCTTACGCTCTGAGCATCGAGAGGACCAGACGCGAGGAGCTGGCTGCGAGACTGGCTGAGGTGGAGGTTGACAAACTTGCCCCGTCCGAAGCCGCCAGACTGGCTCAGTTTGAGCTAAAGGTCAAGAAGCAGGAATTACAGAGCGCTGGGGCAGAGATAGGGTTGGCTTTCGTCGCTCGTGACAGGGTTGTTGATGACACCAAAGAAGCGAGGAAAGCCAAGGCGAAAGCCAAGCTAGAGGCCCATTCTCTACAACGCAGGCTTGACCGATCTAACGAGGTAAATCGATATCTGTTCCTGGATCACAAAAACCTGATGGGTGCTCATGTGGAGATGTCTCGCAAACACAACGAGGACCTTGCCAGCATTAACACTTTTTTGGTCGACTTATCACAGCGGCAAGCGGAGCTCAGGCTGGCGGCATTGAAGGATAGGCTAGCGGACGCGGAGAAATTAAAAACGAGGTACTAGAGGCAGGTGGACGTCCTTTCTGCGGAAAGTTACAGGTCTGCTGGGAGAATAGAGAGTTTGAAGGCCACGCTGAGGTGGTAACGCCAGACCAATTTGACGATCAGAAGGGTGTCGAGAGGGACCACTACTCCGTCAAGCACTATATACAGTAGCTCGGGGATGAGATCAGTATCACGTATCCGACTGACGTGCTAAAGATGCTTGCCGCAGAAAAGGACGGGCCCTCTACATTTGCTTCTGGTGCCATAGAGCTTATCCCCATTTCTGATCCGCCAGATCGAACTTCAGAAGCCCCTGGCACTCAGCCTAGTCTCGGGGTCTCAACCGGTGAAGGGTCTGGCGCAGTCATTGAATCTAGTGACGAATCCGACCCTGGCACGCCATCCTCCACCGGGGCTGGTCCAAGCACCGAGATTGGCTGCGCTCCCATGGACAGAGGTAACTAGGGTCTTTAACTTTGTATATTTGTAAAGCTGGCCCTCATTGTAACCCTCTGAATAAATAATAAGAACAGTGCAATTCTCTTTAGTCTGTTTTCTTTTTCTTTGTTGACCGCGTCTGGCAGTCTGTATAAACACTTGTATGGACATGATTTCGGACTATTAGTGAGTCCTCCTCGGGTCATGACTGCCAAGATTAGTTCCGGAGATAGGGGTGCAAGCTTTGACTTATCCAGTTTCACGGAGGCATAACTCTTGTTATAACTTGTTTTGGCAGAGTTTGACCTGCGCGTGTGGCTAGACTTTTCTGACCCCAAATGGGACTATGCTCGGAACCAGCTCTAGGGATTGGTCGACCATTGTTTGGACCCGTCGTTGCAAAGGAGAAGGCCTGGGCTCGGCTCTTACCAGGAACAAATAGGGCACTACCACTCTGACGTCTCCTTAAGAGTCCGTTCGCGATCTGCCTCTCATAAGTAGGGCTTATGAATGTGCACTACTATTATCCGTGCGCTTTGTATTTTTAGGACATAATAAACAGGCTTTAATCTTAATTTCTATTTTCACGTTTGGTTTGGTACTGGACTACTTCCAATGGGTAGACTCTAAATCCGCTCACATCCTGCCTATGCGCAAATAAATCATCCCCCGGATAGAGCCTGTTTTCCTTTAGCTCTTCGTGTAGCTAAAAATTTCCTTAGGGAGGGTAGGGTCCACTTCCAATGGGTGGATTCTGACCCTGCTTTCCTTTAGCTCTTCGTGTAGCTAAAATGTTCATTAGGAAGGGTCCACTTCCAACAGGTGGGTCCCGACCCTGCTTTCCTTTAGCTCTTCGTGTAGCTAAAATATTCATTAGGAAGGGTCCATTGGCAAGCTTTTGGGTTGCGCACCCCTTTCTTCCTCGTATGTTTTCCCGGGTCATCGGCAAGCATTTTATTGCACGATGTGATTCCCATAGTACGATCATTTTTGAGGTCTGCTGGCAAGATTTTGTTGCACAACTATTTCCTCTTTGTACATTTTCTCGGGACGTCGACGAGCGACATGACTCCCATAGTACGAGCATTTTTGAGGTCTGCTGGCAAAATTTTGTTGCACAGCGATTTCCTCTTTGTATGTTTTCTCGGGTCATCGACGAGCGATATGACTCCCATAGTACGAGCGTTTTTGAGGTCTGCTGGCAAAATTTTGTTGCACAGCTATTTCCTCTTCGTACGTTTTCTCGGGTCGTCGATGAGCGACGTAACTCCCATAGTACGAGCATTTTTGATTGCGTGAGTAGTGTGTATGGTCCGCAACTGTGGAAGACCCTTTTCCGTGGCAATCCGGTATGATTTTTTGCCTGTGCAACTGAGGCGTGGGGTCTGCCACCGTGGGCGGACCCTTTTCTGTAGCAGTCTAGTATGATCTTTTGCCTGTGTAAATTAAGCGTTGGGTCTGCCACTGTGGGTAGACCCTTTTCTATATGGCAGAAGACTGACCTGTTTCGGAATTAAGCTTTTTAATAATATGAGCGTTCAAATGGGTCTCACGCGTGAATAGTATATAGGGTCTGCCGCTGTGGGCAGACCCTTTTTCCATATTAATCCAAAAGATGAATCCGTACGGCAAAAAGGGGACTTGACCTATTTTGATTTAAGCCTTTCAATAATACAAGCATTAACATGGTCTTACATCATATGCATGTGCCCTACACGCGATACTTTTTCAAGTGCTGAGCGTTGCACGTATTCGGTAAGTTTTTCCCAGTCTTGAGCTCTTTCAGGACATACGCACCATTGTCGAGTGCCTTAATCACCTCATTGGACCCGATCCAATTGGAATCCAGTTTCGAGAAATTCCCTATTCTGACTTTTAGGACCCAATCCCTGGCATTAAATCGTCAAGCACTAACCTTTTTTGCATAGTAGGATCTAGCTTGCTGATAGTATGAAGCCAAGTGGACCAGAGCCATGTCTCTCGTTTCCTCTAGGAGGTCTGTGTTGCGGCTTAGCTGGCCTTCATTTAAGGGGGGATCTCTCACTACTTCGGAACGGAGGGTCGGAAGGCCGACTTCAGTCGGGATCATAGCCTCTGAGCTGTAGACCATGGTGAATGGCATTCTTCCAATCGACCTCCGCTATGTGGTTCAGTAGGCCCATACAACGACCGGCAGCTCTTCTAACCACTTGCCTTTGGCATCCTGCAAGTTCTTTTTGATGTTGCTGAATATGGCTTTGTTCGTTGCCTCTGCTTAACCGTTCCCCTAAGGGTAGTTCACGGAAGAGAGACTGAGCCTTATATCATACAGCTCGCATAGCTCCTTGACCTTAGCATTTTGGAACTGTGTGCCATGATCGGCGTGTATCTCTTTCAGAATCCTGAACCGACAGATTATGTTCTTCCAGATGAAGTTAATCATGTCTGTCTTACTAACGGTCGCGTAGGCTTCAGCTTCTACCCATTTGGTGAAGTAATCCGTAGCCAACAGGACATACCTCCTTCTCCCTAGACTTCTGAGGAGTTCTCCGATGATGTCCAGACCCTATTTGGCAAACGGCCAGGGGGTTATTTTCGAATGAAGTACCTCTGCGGGCTGGCATTTCATTGGGGCGAACCTCTGGCACTTATCACATTTCTTGATGAATCGGACTGCCTCTGTCATCATGTATGGCCAGAAGTATCCAGCCGTTAGAGCTTTATGGGCAAGGCTACGTCCGCTAGAGTGGTTGCCGCATACTCCCTCATGGATTTCCTCCATTAGCTTTTGCGCTTCGACGGGACCTAGGCACTGCAGTATCGGGCCCATTGTCGATCTCCTGTATAGTCGTTCCCCTACCATCGAGTATCTGGTAGCCTTCAACCTAACAAACCTTGCTTCCCGGGGGTCCGTGGGTAGGTTCCCCAACGTCAAATACTGGGTGATGGGTTTCATCCACCCTTCGTCAGCAGTTCCGGTTGCGAACACATGGAGCGCAGGGGTCTGCAGGGGGTCCTCCATGCTTCCGTCTTCTAGGAGAATTTCTATACTTCAAGTTGTACCCCCGGTTGATGCACGCTTGGCTAGCTCGTTGGCCCTCTGGTTCATCTCCCTGGGGATCGGTTCGATATTGAAATTGTCAAAGCGAGCTTTTGCCCCCATTACCTTAGAGAAGTACCTATGCAGCCTTGGTTCTTTTACTTCGAAGTTTCCCCTGACCTGACCCGCGATCAACTGCGAGTCGGTCTTTACTGCGATGTTCTCCACTCCGAAGTGCAGTGCTAGCTCAAGGCCTTGTAGTAGTGCCTCGTACTCCGCCTCATTGTTAGTCGCCTGGAAGCTAAGCCTCAATGCCTTCTCAACTCTGAGACCCGTTGGGGTCTACAGGACTATCCCGATACCTGACCCTGAGGCATTCGTGGATCTATCAGTATAGAGCATCCAGGCTAAAGGGGGGCGAAGTCGAGACACTTGACCTACCCTTTCTTCACCGCTCGAGGCTGATACTCGATATCGTATATTCCCAGCTCGATGGCCCACTTGGTCAGTCGTCCCGACAGGTCTGGCTTGCCCAAAATTTGGCGGATGGGGAAATCCGTATACACGGTGACCAAATGTGCCTCAAAGTACTACCAGAGTTTCTTTTTAGCGTTGACCAGAGCGAGGACTAGCTTTTCTGCCACACTATATTGCGTCTCAGCATCCAGGAGCATGCGGCTTATATAAAACACCAGTTTCTGTTTGCCGTCTTCCTCGATGAACCAGTACGGCATTAATCGCTACTTCGGACACTGCTAAATAGGCATACAGGTGCTCCCCCTCTACTGGGGAGGCCAAGATAGGGGGTGACTCAAATACAGCTTGAGATTTGTCAGTGCTCTGTCCTGTTCCTCTCCCCAGATGACAGTAGAGCTTTTCTTTAAGCATTGGAAGAAAGGTTTGCATCGGTCAGAAATCTTGGAAATGAATCGGCTGAGAGCGGTTATCTTTCCAGCCAGGCGTTGGACCTCCCGAATGGTCGATGGTCTCTGCACATTTGCGATCGAGGTCAACTGGGTCAGGTTTGCCTCAATACCCCTCTTGCTCACGATATGCCCTAGGAATTGACTAGAGGACACCCCAAACACACATTTCTTGGGATTCAAACGCATCCGATATTGCCTCAGAATCCGAAAACATTTATCCAAGTGTCCCAGATGGTCTGAATCTTCCTTACTCTTCACGACCATGTCGTCTATATAGACCTCCATGGTCTTCCCCGGTAACCTGTCGAACATCTTATTCATGAACCTTTGGTAGGTTGCCCCCGCGTTCTTCAAGCCAAATGGCATATGCCTATAGCAGTACAGACCACGCTCCGTGATAAAAGCTGTGTGAACCTGGTCTTCCGCGTACAGGGGAATCTAGTTGTATCCAGAGTAGGCATCCAAAAAGCTCATTCTGTTGAATCCCGCCGTCACATCTACCATTTGGTCGATTCTTGGCAGGGGGAAGCTATCCTTCGGGTAGGCCTTATTTAGGTTGGTGAAGTCTATGCAAATACGGTCGTCGCCGTTTTTCTTTTTTACCACTACCAGGTTGGAGACCCAACACGGGTACATGCACTCCCTAATTAGACCGCTTTCTAGTAGCTTCTCTACCTCCTTGTTGATCGCCTTGTTTTTCTCTGGTGCAAACCTTCGGGGTTTTTTCCTGATTGAAGGGAAATTGGGATCTATGTTCAGCCGGTGGCAGGTGTGTGCGGGGTCTATCACGGGCATGTCATCGTGGGACCACACGAAGACGTCCTCATTCCGCTTCAGGAATCCCAACATTTTGTTCCTTTGCTCCTCGTATAATAAGGCCCTGATCAGAATCATCCTCATCGGCTCTGCCTCTTTCAAAGGGATCACTACCAGCTCCTCGATCGTGGATTCTGGGCCATCAAACTCCTCTTCGATTCACCTCATGTACGCTGGCAGGCGGTCCTTTAATTGCTATTCGTCCCCGGTCGCGGTGCTTGCATTCGCGTCGGCTCACCCCCAGGGTGGTTGAAAAGCACTTTCTTGCGGAGGCCTGGTCTCCTTTGATGTCTATCGTATAGGTACCGTCCTTTGATAGACATCTTAAGACCTGGTGGAGGGTGGAAACGACCTCATGTATGGCGTGGATCCATCCCCTTCCCATGATGACGTTGAAGGAGGATTGACAGTTAATGACGACGAAGTCCACGTTCAAGCATCTCTCAGCAGCGTAAACATTCAGGGTCACGACGCCTAAGGGGCAGACCTTAGTGCTGTCGAAAGCGAATAGCGGTTAATAGGTTGGCCTGAGTGCGCTTCGATCCAAGCCCATATTTTCAAATGTGCTAAGGAACAGGATATCGACGCTACTTCCACCGTCGACCAGGACCCTTCTGACCAATGCAGAGCCAATTTGCAGTTTAATCACCAAGAGGTCGTCATGAGGCAGGCGCACTGTAGTTAAATCTTGCTGGGTGAAAATTATGGGGGTTGAAGAGGTGCGACTCTCTCCCGACATCAAATGGTAGATGGAATGGCCCATCCCCCTCAGGCGCTTCACTCCTCTTTCAGCTTTTTTGAGGCTTTTTTCCTTCTTCTCCTACTCCTGAGTCGGCTCTGGTCTACCCACGATGGTCGGTACTATCCTCAAGGTCTGCTCTCTTGACCCAGAGGCTTGAGTCTACTTCCCTTTTTCAGGTCTGGTGACATCTTCCAGTAACTAGGTTCCACTAGTTTTCACATATTGTTTCAACCTGCTGGCGTGGATCACCATCATGACCTGTGTGTAGAGGTTGCGCAGTGGACTGTGTTGTGCCTGAAGTCTTTGTAAAACTGGCAATACCTGTTGCTATTCTTCATATGCTCTGGGACGCCAGATTTGGGCGGGTCTTTGAAAATGCCCTTGTCTTTGCTTTGGAGGTAGATCACATCGATTGGCGTGTTGAGCTCATACTTCGGTAGAGAGTTGCGGGACGTCTTCTTCCTCTTGCCATATTTCCGATTGCTTCGAATGGGGGCTTCCTATCTCGAGTCGCAGCTTGGTCCGGTGAGGGTCTCTTTACCCCTTACGGGGCTGGGGGTTATGCCGGCGTCATTGTTATCACGACGGAGGTCTTGGGCACCCTCTGGTGGCTCTCCAGCACCCTGAATATCCCTTCTGACTTCACCTGGATGTCCACCATATCGTACGGAAGATTCAAAAGGAGGTGGTCCGATAGCATTGACCCTAGCTGCAGGCTCCTTATGAACGATCCTGCAGTTTGGACCGAGTCTGCGTTATGAACTAGGGACATTATCTCGAGGAAATGTGACAGGTAGTCTCTTGGGGACTCATCTACAGCCTGTTCCAACCAGTCAAGGTCTTGCATGGTTTTTTGCTGTCTCCGGATGCCCTCGTACTGCTTTAGGAAAAGTTTGCAGAAATTTTCGAATCCATTTATAGATTTTTCCGAGAGCTGTCTGAACCATAGCAAGGCTGGTCCTGCCAGAGTCGTAGAAAAGACTTTACAGGTCACGGCCTGTCCCTAGTTTCCAAAGCCATCTTCTGCTGGAAGTGGTATATGTGATCGAGGGGGTCGGTTTTCCTCTCGAACGGCTTGAAGGTCGGGGTCGTGAAGTCCCTCGGCCTGCGCTCCATCTGGATCCAATCGGCGAAGACCGTCCGATTGATCCCCCGCACAGTTTGCTCTACCAGATCGTTAGGGGTTTGACTGTGATGGGCCCCGAGTCTCTTACCCAATTTTGCCATCATCTCCTGCTTCCAGTCGGGAGGCGTACCTCCTGGGCTTCCACGGGGTATTTCGCCCATCGCCCCCCTGGCCTGGAGGGGTCTCGACTGGCTTTGCCGTGCCCCCTACATCCGTGATTCGGATGGGGCGGGAACTTCTCCTCGCGGTTGGCTTTCAAATTCTTGTTGGACTTCTTCGTCAAAATCTTCTCTCCGCCAGCTTCTGTCTTCACTCGCTAACAGCCCTTCGAGGTGGGCGTTATTTCTGCGTACCTCTGCGACTTCATCCCTCAAACTCAGTACGGTCTTGTGGGCTATCTCTGCCTTCTGGTTCGCTTCCGTCAGGGCGGTGAGCATCTAATCCAGCTTCTGCTTCAGGTCTGGTCGTGCTTCTCGAGAGCTCCTTTCGGCATCGAGACGTGTGCTCCTGGTTGTCATCCTCGAGGGTGCCATCCGACGTTGTATGGCCTTTTGTTCGTGGAGAGTGCGATCGTGAGTTTCTCACTCTTTTTCTCATGCTCAACCGTTTTTTCCCACAGACGGCGCCAAACTGTTGGAGTGGTTTCTCACCAACCGTCCACGTATCCTCGAACTGTTGATGTTGTACTTTCCAACTGTCCACGTGCCCTCGCTATCCCAAAAGTGCCCTGAACTCCAGGCAGGGTCGGAGAGGCGGGGGTGGCCACCTGCAAAGTCTCTCTGATGCTTAAGTCAGTGACCTATCTTTTATTCAGGGTAGCAAGGAATTAGTTCTATATGAATATATATCTGTTTCTTGCTCATAAGCTTTTTTCATACACTTCTATCTTGTAAGCGTACATGCCCCTCTCGGGAACGCATGGCTCATATATATATATAGTCCTGAGATTATGAACCACTCGGGTCTCAATCTTAGGACTGAATACCTTTTTCCTCAAAATGTTTCCCAGAGGTCACGGGCCGAGATTACCATGATCACCTCTGTATCGCTGTAGCCTGGTTTCCACCACCTCCTATGGCTTGAATCTGTCGGGGGTGAGATTTGGTCAAATCACTGTTCTGTCAGGACGGTTTGCTCCCCTGTACATGCCTATTCAAGATCACATTAAATGCTCTGTCTGGGTCTGGAGTTGTGAGTTGCTTTCCATCGTATTTTGATGGAAGACCCTTGGGGCTTCCGACCCTCCAGCTGTCGAGGTAAGAGTCTGATTGGGCCGAGTCTGTCCAAGGTCTATGATGGGCTCGACCCTAACCTCGGGCGACCCAGCGGCCGATTGCGAAATCACGTATGACCCGCGTGGCCTTTAACTAATCATTCTCGACACCCGTCGGACGATAGACCCCATTTTGACCTGTTCTGCTATTTAATCGTCTACGTAGTGTATGATTTGGGAATGAGTCCTACAATAGTCTTGAGAAATTGAAAAATCAACAAGTGGTTAGCTTTTCTAATTTTACCCCACTTTTAATTTTAAAAAAGGTAGGGTTTTGGGGAAGATTGAAAGTCAAATGAACGACATTCTAGAGTCCTCAACAATGAAGAGTAAAATACTACATTCGAATCCCCTTCATGTCATATATGATTTATGTACGAGAAATACTATGGTGACCCTTCTTTCTTTTTTTTTTTTCACTCTCATGCTTTAGCTGCTTGACACGAGTCTTTATAATATTATTAAAATGTGATAGTTTTGAATAGAATTCCGTATCTGAGACAAATGAGAATAAACGAGAGATTAGAAAAAAAGACAGAGATATATATATATATATATATGGCACCAATCTAGTAGGTATTTTTATTTTTTACCTATATATAGGTATCAATTTGGTCAATGAAAATTTAATATGCACATTTTTTTATTGTAAAAAGTAAGAGAGAGAAAGAGCATTAATGATGCATGTCTTTTCATACACTTCATTATAGCCATTGAATCACTATTAGATGGTGATCCAATGGCTAAAGAAAAAATACCTACCCTATATATGGTTGCCAATCCAATAGGTATTTTTTTTCTTTACCTATGAGTATGTATTTTTTCTTTAGCCGTTGGATCACCATCTAATGGTGATTGGGCTATAATGAAGTGCATAAAAAGACGTGCATCATTAATGCTTTTTTTCTCTCTTACTTTTTATAGTAANCCAATCCAATAGGTATTTTTTTTGTTACCTATGGGTATGTATTTTTTTTTAACCGTTAGATCACCATTAAATGATGATCCAATGGCTATAACGAAGTGCATGAAAAGACGTATATCATTAATGCTCTAGGATAAAAAATTTTCATTGGCCAAATTGATACGTATTCATAGGTTAAAAAAAAAATACCTACTAGATTGGTGCCATATATTTATATATGTTTGGACTGAAGTTAAACGTGGAACAAACAGGAAAGTAGGCTTGTTGCTTGTTCTTCGAAGTCCCCGCCGGACTGAAACCGGAACCTACTAATTCTATTAAAAAAACGGTTGGGACAATAGAAGCTAATTTCTGAGTGGGTTTGGATAGCGATTTAATTGTTTATTTTTGTCCCAGTACATGTCGTTCATTTATTTCACGGTAATTTTTCTGGGTCCCGGTGTTTTGTTTTGTTTTTTTTTTTTCCTTTTCAAGTCATTGTCGTTCCCACAAGTGTCTGCCTTTTTTCCCGTTATGTTATTGGGTATATCCCTTGATTTTTTGTTGCCGTTTTATTGTTTTTGTCGTTCTTCATGACAATGCCATCTTAGATTTTATCGTCGCTTTAGTCTTCTTGATTAAGTTTCTTACTTGTTATATTGTTACGTCAGATTTTCGGGTTTGTTTTTGTTTTCCAGTTGAAAAATTTGTTCTAGATGGTGTCGTGTTTCAATTATATGGTCGTTTTTATAGATTGTCGTTCTCAATGGATGTCGTTTATTCTCTTTACTGTCGTTCTATCCGCTTTCTCTGCGTCAACTCGTCTTCTTTCTTTCTTTTATTCATTTTCATTTCATACTTACAATAACAAGATCACCATTTTTATTTCTTTAATCATCAGACTTAACACATTTTTTTTTCTCCCAATGAAATACTTCAACTGAGGCCTGATGGAGACAATATTACTGAAGGAAAAAAAAAAAGAAGCAAAATTAGGAGACAAAGATCAACTAGCAAAGAATCAAGCATTTCAACTTATAGAAAGAAAGCTCTACAATACCCATGTTTAGCTGAGAAGTCAAAATAATGTGAGCACAAAAACCACCAAAAAAATTATCCTTACAAACGTGTCCAATAAAAGCTAATATACCACCACAACAATTTTTTATTCCAAAAGGAGGACAAATTCCTAATTTGGGAAACTTTCTATTCCAATAAGGTTTTAACCGCAAAGTTGGAATACACTCAAAAACTTAGGACTTGATTAATATACCCTTAAAATTCAAGTTGCTTATTGCTCAAACTTAAAAACACTTGTACATATCCAAAGTGAAATAGTTTTATCCATACATGCTAAAAAAACAAAGAAAGAAGTTGAATCGTAGCCACATAAGAAAAAATATGAGCCATACAAATTTGAACATCACCTTCTTTTTTCGGCTACAAAAGTTTGATATGGTTTACTTAAGATACTTAGAGAACCAGTCCAACATCTTGTTATGGGCCCCATTTGCTGAATTTGCAGCTACTTCATCATCAACATTATACCTCAATCTCCATCCATGTGCAACGTTTGGAAATATATCCACGTAGCTATCAATCTATACCAAGGTCCAAACATTGATTAAAAAAAAAAAAGAAAAAAAAAGAAGAGGTTAAATGCAGATTATCCAGTTATAAAACACAAATAAATAATAACAAATAACAAATGTTAAATTCCCTGAACTACCAGACTTGACAAAAGCTACTGGGGTTACATAGAGTCTAATTATTCTTATTATGACAACTATTTTCTGATGATTTGTATAATATTCAGACGTTTAATCCCTGCTTAATTAGAAAAATAAGTAAGTAAAAAGACCTTCCATACCTCATGTACTTTAGTGGCTAAGATCCCCTCATACTGTTTCAAGATGGCCGGCGGAGTAATGTCATTAATCCCAGCACCCAGTTTCTCAATGGGAACAATAACTCCTGTCAAAATGTATACCATTTACAATTTAATTAATAACCCTATTTATTGCAGGATAATGATAAATTGTATGATAATTAATGTATATGAAAATTAGAGCAAGGGTTTCTTTCCAAGGATTTTTATCAAACTAATAACATCATCACGTGATTTTTTAAACCATACAAAAAGAGAGGTAGTATACTTTTAAATGTGAAAAATATTCCAAGTTACAGAACAGATTTCAATCTCTTAAGGTCTCCCTAGTCATGTATTGGAAAACATGGTCTGTCTTTTATGTATGAAAAATGACAATACGGAGGAACCCTTTTTTTTAAGTTCTACTTTATATGTTGCAAATCAAATATTCTCCTTTCTAATATCAAATCGTGCAAATCCTTATAATCTGACTGCATGAACTGCCAGTCCATTTTATAGACTAGATTAGTTAACGAATATTGGTATATAATTAGAAGACTGGATATTTTTAGATGCTGTTACAGATCTCCACAGCTGCAATGGATTTGTTTTTCTTTTCTTTTATGGTTGTGCAGTTTGTATAAATATTAATGCATAGGGATGATTATGTATATATTCATTCTTGTGAACTCTCTAGAATAAATTAACTGAGAATTATTTTTTTCTTATCTGTCTCTATGTCCCTTTACAATATGCTTCAATTGCTACAGAGGAACTTGTCTGAGCACTTATTGCAATAGTGGCTGAAAGTACTATTAGATTAAAATAATAATGAACTGGGCTATAATTTCTAAATGTTTGCAGTAAAAGCCATACCTTTAATATCTTCCACTGTGACAAAAGAAGGATGTAATAGCACAGCAGCTTGAATAGCTTTAGACTTTGAGAGTTCAGTCACAAACTTGCCTGAAAAGAAAAATAATAGTTTATATTAATATCTGTCCAAGAATAAAGTTATCGAGTGAGAGAAGCTACAAATCAATTACTAGAGCTAGTAGTCAGTCTAACTTAGAAGTATGTGGCGACAAAATTACTAATAAGCAAGAGAAAAAAGAAAACACAAGAATATCCAAAAAAAAAAAGAAAGGAAAACCATAAAACTAAAACTAACATTAGTAAGAACAACTCACTCACCTCCCCAGCAAAAGCCAGCAACCCCAATTGCAGAAAAACCTTTGGATTTAAGAGCTTCAACAACTAGTTTTGCATCTTCGAATCCCTTATCCTGTGAGAAAATTAATCCGGCCTCAGAACACCAAAATGTCAAATTTACAGCCCTCCGGAGTATATTTTATTCAAAATGAAAATTGCACTTGGTTTAAATATCAGATAAGGGACTGGCTCACGTGAGTAATCATATATCAAATAATAACAAAATAAAAAAAAAAAAAACAAAGAATAATAATCATGAATAATTATTGAAAAAAAGTATGAAACATATCATTTCATGATCTTTTAACCACTCTTTCCAATTAGGTGCATGTTTCTCAAATACAAAAGGATCACCGTAAAAGAAGTCAGGAACCACGACGTAAAATCCAGCAGCTGCAACCTTGTCAGCAACCAAACTTTTAAAGGAAAAATAAAAATTGAAATATCATAAATAGCAAATAATAGTTACCAATTGTTTGGAAAAGTTTATTAATTGGAAGCTTTAAGCAGAATTAACCGTTGGAAATCTCATTATGATGTAAGCAGAGCACTTAAGTAAGCAGAGTGATTCCTCTGTTTACATAGATATATAACTACGTGTCAATATTCTTCTCATTTTCTGATTATTGTTTTTAATATTAACTAAACATAGAACACAGAAACATATTTTCCTATAACAATTTAGCTCCGTTATTATTTGAAACTCCAGCAAAAATTGGCAGACCAACTACAGAAAATTCCATCAAAAGTAGCATATTACCTTATGTTTGGGGCTTCATATCCTGCAGCATGATTCAAAATCGAAATAAGATTTTCAGTACTCATACTTAAAAACAAATGAGGAAGTATGTAATTGAAGAAGTGTAACTATACTTGTGTTTTCAATCTTGCTTAATAAGACTGACTATAAAAAGTAATAAGAACAAAGAAAATAACACATAGACAAGTCGTGGATTATTTAGGTTTTAATTATGCATGGTCGCAGATTAGTAAACAAAACTAACTAATTTCGGGAGAAAATTAAGTAATAAAAATGTGGAGAGTAATTACCAAAAGCATCAGAGACAAGAATAACAGCACGTTCGGAGTTGGTAGAGCCAGAGATATAGGTACTGAGGCCTCCCAATTCTTCAACGGTACCTGCTTCGCCGTTTGGGTTCGGAGTTGGCGGATTAGAGCAGCACTGAGCCCCTGCCATTGATACTTTTTTCTTTCTTTGTTTTAGTGGGAAAGACGAAGATACTAGTAATCTATCTCTTGCAAAAATTATTCGTGTATGTATATTAGTATATATGTACATCAGTTAGTATACAATAATAACACTAGACTAACCCGAGTTAATGATAAAATAGGAAACTTAGTATACAAAACAAATGGATCAAAGTCTAAAGAGTAAAGACAAGCACTAATTAGAAATTAGAAATCAGGTTCTGTTATTTTATTGCTTGCCTTCGGTCTTATCGTATTCATTCTATACTTTGGTTGTTTGTTTTTTGTCATTTTTTTTTTAATTGAATTACTTCTTTCGCTTCTTGTCATGCGCAAAAAATAAAATAAAATAATATCGCTTGCTTCAAGTTTTCCTACTCAAAGGGCATAAATCCAGTAAGCGCTTCCTTTTTTTTTTTTTTTCCGAAATTATTTTACTTAATTAAAATTCATGTTATACATCTTTTCATAGGAAAAAAAAAGTAGAAAAAAAAAGAATATTATTTATTTACTTTTTTCAATTACTCAAATCATTATAATTATTAGATGATAAATTGAACCAATGACTAAAAAAAATACATAACAAGAAAGATTAAAAAAAAAATACTATTGCAACCAAAAAATCAAGATGCCATTCCTATTGATTTGAAGAACTTGAAAGCTAATCAAGTCAAGCAGAACAAGCGACTAGAAGTCATGGAAAAGATTAAAAAAGAGATTCTTGAGAAGTTGACTGTAGCCCTAGCTGCTCCATCAATTGCAGTTTCATCCCTCAGGTTCATCTCAGCTTGATCCACAAACATCTCCACATGTTACAACAAGTCCAAAGAAGCAAGCCAAGAAGCGATAAATAAAGACAATCTTAATTTCTTTTCTTTTCTTTTTTTTTTTTCTTTTTTGCTTTTGTAGAAACTTGATGACAAACGTTTTATTTTCATTGTTTAGTTTTAAGATATCTATTTTAGTTTGTGTTGATTTTCGGACTTCATATGCATTAGTTTGGGTATTTTTTTTGGGACTTTGGCCCTCTTTTGACAAAAAGAGGGCTTTTGACAAAAAGAGGGAGATCATGAAAATTTTTTGGATGTTTGAAGTTCATATGATATTTATTTTTGTTTGGATTGCTATTTCCAGGGGGAGCTTTCTATATTTTTAATATAGCATTCTTGAGTTTTGTGATTGTGCTTCTTAGAGAAAGCAATTCATGTCTGTAATGTAGAAATTAACCGTTTGTTTTGCAGATTTTTTTTTATTTGAGTTCATTTATGTTTTTATTTGAGTTCATTTATGTTGATTTTGCTAAAAAGATGTCAAATGGGAGATTACTGGGTCCAAGAGTTTGACATTCTATAATCACAAAGTATTAAAAACTCAGGTGATTAAGTGTGAAGAAATTGTTATTGCTACAATTATTGCAACAAGTATTATATCTATAACAACACAACTTGTGTTTTTCTCATTATGGGAACTTTTTGGAAATTGTCCAAACAAGTTTAATTTCTATATCTGATGATTCGATGATTATATGGGTGGAATATAAAAAGAATTTCTATATCCGATGATTTGATGATTATATGGGTGGAATATAAAAAGAATGCTGTATTTTTCTGTTCAGCATGACTATGATATTCTTCCTATCAATTACTTTTCAATTTTTTTTACATATATCTTCATTTTTTTCTTAATATATTGTCTATGATTGATATCCGATTGCTCCTAACTATAACTAATGAATTTGAACAGATTTTTGAGGATAATTCACGAGGATTTTCTCCAATCAATGTGTTGAAAATTTTATCATAAATTAATTAATTTATGTTAATTAATTAACACGACATTGAAAATTTTATTATAAATTAATTAATTTCTATTAATTAATTGACACGATTTGTTGAGTTGTTATGAAAAGACTTCTAATCTATTATAATAATATTAGATATTTATAGAATGATTGGATAGTTTCCTTAACGCTTATTAGCACCATTAGTCTCTCATCTTTAGGTGTTTTGGTATATTGATCCCCAAATTTTATTTTTTGGCATATAAATCCCCGAACTTGCAAAACGATAGTAAACAAGTCCTTTTCACCATTACTGTTCAAGTCTGTCGTTAAAAAGACATGTGCCTAGAATGTGTGACTAACTTTGAGGAAATTTTGGTCAAATTATTCATCATCTCTCTATCAGCCCATCTACTTCCCTCGTCAATTTTTAAACCCAAATACTCGAAAAGGAAAAATGCAAACCAGGATCCCAGAAAACAATTAACACTATTTCCATTTCACTTCAAAACTCTCAAATCTCTAGTTTTGTACAATTTCTTAAACTTTCAAATATCCAGTTTCATACAATTTTTTCCGTACCCTTATTTATTTGTTATTTAAGATGATGCATGACCAAAAAAAGAAAGATCTTAATTAGTATATCAGAGAAGATTGCCGATACTTAGGTCTTTTAACATCTTCTAATAATTTCTTGCTTTTGAAAAAAAAAAAAAGGCAAACTCGAGACCTGTAGTGGTGAGAGGACTTAAAATTTAGGGGTTAGTTTCTTCTATCATGAATATTAATCTTAATTTATTCTAAAAAAATGAATGTTAATCTTAATTTATTTTCACTATTTAAATTTCACAAACTAAAGATATATATACATATATATATATATAATATATATAGATTTATCTAAGGACACTAATCTAGTAGGTATTTTTATNACATTTTTTTATAGTAAAAAATAAGAGAGAAAAATAATATTAATGATGTACGTCTTTTCATATATCTCATTATGGCATTTAAATCACCATTAAACGATGATCTAACTGCTTAAAAAAAATATCTATACATAAGTAAAAACAAAATACCTACTGGATTAGCAACCTCCAATATCTTACTTTGTAACTTTAACATTTTCAAAATAATTTATAATGTAAATTTGTTAAAGGGGTCAAATTTTAGGCCGAAAGAATCAACTATAAAAAAAAAAAAAATCTATTAATCTTCAATTAGGTGGAAGATCAATGAAACTCTTGTTGATTGGTTTCTCTCCTATTCATTTTTTCTTTCATTATGAGACAAGTTGATGGACTTGGTTGATGGATTTGTATTTTGATCATGGGATTATATTTTCTTAAGCGATATATCTAGACTTGGGTATTGAAGATATACACACGAATAGGTAGATAGAGGGGAAGAAAATGATGCAATTATTTGACCAAAATGCACTCAAAATTGGACGTACTTGATGGGCCACAAGAATTTTTAATGACAGACTTGAATATTAATAGTGGAAAGGATTTGTTTGCTATAATTTTGTGAGTTTGAGGATTTATGTACTAAAAAATAAAGTTTGGAGACCAATATCCCAAAATACCCAAAAGAATCAGGGATGCCAATAAACCTTTATTTAAATATTGAAATGATATATATAATAAATTATAAACATATGGTTCGGCATTATCTAAAATGATTATAATAAAGCTACTATTCAATCACATTTTCTTCAAGTGTAATAAAAAATAAAGGTCTTCGGTGACGCGACACATGAGCTGTAATAATGGAGATACCATAAATGTGAATGCTTTACATGTGGCCCATGGAAAATTACTAGAAAATCAGTTCTTAATCACCAACTGTAAATCTCCACCGTTAAGTTTTTGGTTTCAACTAGTTACGCACAATTGAGATAGGATATTATTAAAGTTTCATAATTGATATAAGACTATGTTGTTAGCTGGAAATTAGATAGTGACTCTGACTGTTGGTGTTATGTTCATGTTATTAATTCGTTAGAAATTGAAAGAGGTAATTGTATTATTTCCCATTGACTACGAATCATTAATCCAAGTCTAGAAGATTGTAACTAAATGAAGCAGCGAGGGAGAAAAAAAAAAAAAAAAAAACTAAATGAAGCAACAGATGTAATGTGATGGTGAGTCAGCGTTCTACAATAAGGCCCATATAAACGGACGTTTGTGATTGATCAAACATGTTTACACTGCACAATTCAAAGTGTATTTACTTTAAACATATTAAAGACAGAAAATAGATTCGACTACATGTAACGAGATAACTCATTATAATTAATAAATTAAATCAGACATACATGTTGAATTATAATTGTTAATCCAAATTGATATATTATATAATATCGAGGATCATGTTCATAAAATTATTTTATCAATATAGTAAAATTAAACGATTGTATATGCATCTTTGAGATTAAAGAGAAACTTACGAATATAACTTTTGATATATCATGTGGTATGTGGTATTGAGTATCATCTCCCAAATAACAATACAGTAAAATTATACCGTTGAATATGTGTCTAGTCAACTAATTTGGGATTAAAGAGAAACTCACGAGTATAACAATGGCTTGAGAGGAAGTTTACGGTTTAGGTACTGCCTGCAAATTTGTTTGTTATAATCAAAATCATGAAAAACCAAATAGGATCTTAACTTGATAGTGATGGGACATTACATGGCTATGAATTCGTTTTATATGGATGGATTCTACATTGGTGTGGAAAAGCTTAATGAGTAGGGCATCAGCATTTAGTTTAAGGACCCAGAAACTTAATGAAATGTTTAAATTTTTAATAGATATGTACCCCTTTCTTTCTCTCTGACCCTACATATACGGATAAATTAAAAAGAGACATCTTTAAGCCACATATAAATCAATACATATAAAAATAGTTGATGAAAATCACTTTTGGGACGTGGTTATGCAAATTAAGGTTATGATCTGCCATGTGAGAGAGAGAGAGAGAGAGAGAGAGAGAGAGAGAGAGAGAGAGATCATTGCTTACATTATTGGTATATCTTTATTATTTCTATCTGTATTTTTACGAGAGATCATTGCTTACATTATTTGTATATCTCTATTGTTTCTATCTGTATATTTACGATAACATAAGCCACTATTGTTTATGTCCTGTATAGTTTTAGAAGCATTATGATCACAAAACATTACTGGTCACCAAGTCTTAATATTTTATCAATTAACTTGATTATGAGCCCACTGCTCACCTCAAATTCGGGGATTCTTTATAGCAGGACACGCAGTCAAAGAGTGGATTGCAAAGTTTAACTATATTTGTTGTTATGTTACTATGTTGCATTCGATACGATACACATGAACAAGTGAATATTTCTAATCAAAGCTCGACACCTCTACATTTTCTAGAATGTTCTAGAAACTACTTAATATGGAAGGCAAGATCTCCTTCAAGTACAAGCTGCCCAATTTCAAGCACAAGTTGTTTCAAGCTTCTAGAAGATTTCGGATGTCTCCAACTAGTAGTCTAAGCTCTTGTAGCTCAAGCACTTCAAAAACAAGTGACCCTATGTTGTTAGAAAGCTCTGGCATATTCTAACTTGTGTGGTTCAAGCTCTTGAAGCATAAGAGCTTGCAAGCTAAGAACTTATAGTTGCGAGTTCTTCTGCCCTAAGTACTCGCACATTAAGACAAGTTAGCCACTGGGATGCCGACACCTCATCCCCCTTATAGATTAAGTTCTCTTGCTTTTCAAAGCATAAGTCGGGGTATACCCCTCACTTGTAAGAGAATAATTATTCAGCTCATTTTTCTCTTAATTCCCTCTCTCAACTGTCCTCTCTCATCTTTTTTGGCTACACTATCAACGCCATTATCATCACTTCACATCTTCCTTCAAGTCATGGCTACCTCACCTCCACCTTTCTCATATTTCATTCAAGATTTGTCCACCAAATCTTTTATTTTGCATCTAGCATATGCATGCATCTTGTTTTATTTCAATTGCATGTATTTATTTTCTCTTAGATTCACCCGTGGCCAATTTTTAATCATTTCTATCTCATTTTCATTTCGTCTTCTTCATATATATATATATATATATATATATGCATCTTCATCGTATATTCATGCATGCTTAGACTTAGACTTGATCAATAAGTTTCTAATATTTGCATAAATACTCATATTTTCATAGGCATAGTTTGCATGTACTATTTTTGGTTCTAATCTTATTGATATTTTTGCATATATTGTTTCCTAGCCTATCTACATCTATTTATATGTTCTAGGCCCATTATATGTTTTCATATCATTTTATTATTAACTAATTACTTTTCTATTATTTAATTACTTTTATACCATTTTTTCCTATTGGCATAATTCTAACTTATTTCACAAGTTATCTTACATGCGTGCTTTAACATTCGCACTTTAGTGATTTGTGGATATCAAGCAACTCTTCTCAAACTTTGTGCTTGATCTGTGGTACAAATTCAGAATTTTGTGGTCTATTATTATCTCCTATTCTTATTTCATATACTATTACTACTACTATTATTACTATAATAAGGATCATTCTTTCTGTTATTTTTTTTATCTAATCTCTCATTGACTTCTAGTTGACATTATGGTGTTTATTCGTCTCCGTTAACTAGATCTCTTTATTATTATTGTATTATTATATTATTTTCATCATCTTATATAAGTAAATTATCATCACAACTACCTTTTGCGGCTACCTTTTGTGGCAAAGACGTCGTAGGAAATATTGTTACTTATTATAACCTTCTATCAGGATTTCAACATTTAAAAAGTATTGTGGTAATACTTATGTTTCTGTTATTACGTTATTAATAATAATTATTATTATTATTATATCTAAAGTACATTATCTATACAACCGCTAATGCGGCTAAGACGCTTTGCAAAGTGTTGTTTTCTATATCGACTAGACTACTTATTAGGACTTCGATATATAAACAATATTATAATAACTCTTATATTTATATACACTAAATGAGTCATTTCTACAATCATTAATGTGGCAAGAGTGCTATGATAATTGTCATTTTCTATCTCGACCGCCCACTGGAACTTCGATAAGTGGTACATATTGTAATAGTCTTTTCTATGTACATCATGTAATTTAATCTTAATCTCAGTTATTTTCTGTTTTGTTTTAATTAATCATAAGTCCTGTTAATTAATCAAAAGATGAAGGTTTTATGTTGAACAAATAGTTTCTCAAAAAAAATTTGTATAAGGTTTACCAATGAACAAGTCTACAAAAATTTTCAGATTTTAGTTTCAAGATTCCAATTCATACGTGATATGTCAAAAATAAACAAATAAATAAAAATCAATAGGGTCCATAGTATACAAAAGCAAGTCATGTTAATTAATGTGTATACATGAACCATAACTCCTCCATAAAATCCAAACGTTGACAAAGGGGCATCAAACTAAAGATCAACACAGACAAAGATGAAGATTCGGATTCTCAAGCCATGTACTAGCACACAAATAATATGAAATAAAATGGGAATTGTATATACACTATTCATATGCTTTTAAACAAAACCATAAGGAAGGTCCCAATCACGACTAAAGATTAATCTTATCCAATTTATCTTAATAATAATTAAAAAAAAAAGAAGTGAAGGACCAAGCTTTTAATATTTCATATTTCCACGCATTATCTTATGAGGTCGGCCATAACTGCTCAATAACATTCTAAACCCGTTCATATAGGAAGAATCTACGCATCATCTAATGCTTGAGTATTTTGACTTTGGACCTCGATATTTCCAGGTTATAATCCAATCAATCATTTGATCTCAAAGGAAGTAACTAGATATGGTTAATGTTAAGCTTTTGAGAAGCTTGCCAAGGCTCGCATGCATGGCAGAGCTAGAAAAATATTTCGGAGGGCAAACATAAAAGATCAAAATTTTAAGCTAATTTAAAGAAAAATTCAATAAAAGTTAATTTGCTTACATGGTTTTCTAATTTTAATCTCGAACATTTAGATTATAATCTAAAATTAGTTTTTCTAATTTTGTAATTATAATAACATATGTAAAAGTAATTCTTACTCTATTTGATATTACAGTATCGTTGTTTTTTCATTTATAGAATAATGAGTACAATTTTTATTTAAAATACCTTCTAAATTTGAGACTAAAAACTCATTTATTTTATAAAATTTACAAACTACGAGAAGAAAATAGAAAATAAAAATGATATAAATTTATAAACATGTATCCTTTTACATAATGCATTTGTATTACAAATAAAATGTCATAACTAAATATGTGGGTGAATTTTATTTTATTTTTTGAAATGAAAATATATGAGTGAATTGAAAAACTTTTTAAAAAATATAAATATAAAACATTAATTTAGACTAATCTTTCAAAAAATATGTGTATAAATACACACACAAATATCACATATATCTAATATAAAATTCTTTTTTTCCAATTTTATATATTGCCTAAACAATTGCTAGTTGTTTAGACCAAATAAATTTTAAGGAAAAAAATATAAAGGTAAAAGAGAAGAAGATAAACTATAAGAAATTTAAAATTATATAGATTGATGATATTTAAGAATTAGAGAAATAATTAATCTAATTTTGAATGGATTAAATGTAAAAAGCTTAAATTTAATGAAAAAATGCATGGTAAATGCATATGCAAAAATATAAATATATATATAATATAAAAAATAAAATAAAAAATCCAAGGGAGGCATATGCCCCCTTGCCTTAACGTGGCTCTGTCACTGTTCATATGTCTGTTTTATTAATTAGGACAAGTAAAAACTAGTTTTCTAGCCAAAAACAAATAAATAAATAAATCTAAGTACTTATTTTTTTGGGAGTTCTTAACATGTATAGAATTTTGTTAACTATCACATATTCACATGCAACTATTCTTTCCTTATCATTGATTATATGAGTTTCTTCTTTTTCTTTTTAGTCTTTCTTATTATTGATAACTGTAAAGATGTACACAGATCAACTATGAGAGAGAATAACATATTTGTATACAAAATGATATTAGGGATAAGACTATTATATCACATTTTTTATACTAATATATGACACTATTTGATTGATATATTAAAATACACTGTATAAAAATTTAATAATATTTACTAAACACTTATTTAATAATGTTCACTAATTGAGTATGGACAACTCGTATGCCACATATTGGTATTAAAAAATTGGGATCTTAGGATATAAAAGGGCACGTACCACAATTTTCTAGAATAGTTGTGTTCTGTTGGGCATTATGTAACTTGGTTTTGCTAAGTGCCTAACTCATTTGTCTTGGTTTGGATTGAAATGAGATGCATGTCATTACATATTGCGCCATCGTCAGCCTATGCTGCTCCAATCAAGAAATATATCCTTAGCGTTTGGAACTTACAACCAAGAGATATATATCCTCAGTATTTGCAGTGGAACTTACAATCAACGAATGCATCCTTGGCTTTGCATACAAAGATTGATGCATGTAATTGTAACAAGAACAGATATCAGTGTTTACTCGGATGCTTAAAAGGCACTAAGATTGGAGTTTCTTCGAGCTATAAAGGCCTGTAAATATCGTTGGAGAGCTTATGTTGACGTGTGAATACAAGGCTAGTTGACAACTTTACTGCTAAAGAGCTTGAACTTGTTGGCATCCATAACCAATTTCCTCGTAGAAGAAAAGGTGCCCATTATTCCTGCACCGGTAAAGACAATGATGATGGAAATGTTGATCAAATAGGTAAGGGATGATCTTGGAGGCTTGTAGGTCTTGTTGTAGAGAAGCATTGGAAGGACAAAATCCAAAGGGATGAAACCAATAGCTCCAACCACACTACTAATGTCTCCGAAAAAGGGAAGCATGGCTGCAAAAAATCCGCATAGTATCATATAAAGTGTTCGAAGGATTAGCCGAGGAATGAGGTTCCTTTTTGAAAAAATCCCTTGTTTGGTGTCTGCTGATTTCTTTTCCATAATCTCATAAGCAACTTGAGAATAAACCTGCATTATATTGGAGCATATTACTATTACTATATGCAACACAAAAGAACAATAAACATTTAAATGGACTTAGGCTGCTAAACATTAAAGCATTGCTTATAAGTTACCAAGCCAATGGCAAGGAGCTGAAGGAGAACAAAGACAACTGCAAGTCCAAGAACCCATGTTGGAGCCAAAGCAGGTCCTTCATCTGGCATTAGGCTCTCGAGAATGTTCGAGTTAGATTTATTTCCAAAGACCCAGTAACCAGATACAGCAACCGAGTAGAACGTAATGAATATTACTGCGTAACACATCATAAGCCCTTTTACCATCTTTCCAGTGGCAGGTGGAGCCAGAGTCGCCTGTAATTGTATTGATGACAAGGTGAAGTTAAAATGAAGAAGCAATATCCCCTAGCAAGCTATTGATCTTCTGTATTATTATGTTAGATGTATGTAATTTCATATAAAAATAGATGAGGGCAAATTCAAACCTGCATTTTTCAGCAGGGGTTTAAAAGAAATCTAGTTAAGTCAACCAGAACATGCACAATGTTTTTGCCACACCTAGCCCTCGAAGAAGGACAGCTTGGAATAATTTTTTACAACTAATGAAATGCTCCAAAGAACGTGTCTTTACTTGTATTTCAGGTAGTATTCCGTTCCCATAAATAGCAGCTAGTATGGAGATGGAACTGAAGGCACTGAAAACTCTTGCCGACTTTGAAGATTCTAAGGAATAGTCCCTTGGTGGGGCTTTTCCTGATGTGGCTGAAAACCAAAGTAAAAGAAGTATAAATCACCTATATTAAATCAATGATGATAAAGTGTTTATTCTTTAGAACAATTTAAAAAGCGAAAAAAAAGGAAAAAAAAAAAAAAAAGGATAAAGTTTTCAAATAGCATGCATACATTTGAAACTTTATTCCTAATTTGCAGTTTTTCAATCCGCAAGCCCAATGTCCAACTGTTTTCACTAGCAACTAACTACGAAATTAAATAAATCAACTAATCACGGATTACAAAGCAGTCCTAACTCATAATAACACTCAACGAACAATAACAAAGCACACATCGTACATAGAAGTCAATTCAGAAAACGTAAATGGATCCCACACATGGATATAGAGTTGTTCATATCTGGTTTTGGAAACACAAATCCACTAGATTGATCAAGTCAAGGACAAAATTATCATACATATATCTTTGTTTCCTAGTACACCTTCATGTGGGATTTAAATTATAGGTAATCCAACAGAAGCTTATGTCTTATTTTCTTGATTGTAAAAGTATGAAGTAACTTCTAAAACACTAACAATATTTAAAAAAGTTTGTAGATGAAATTTCAAGGATTTAATACCTGCATTAATGCAAGCACCAACCAAAAGAAATGAGTAGCCCAAGCTGAGAACCAATGACCCCAAGTTGATGTGCCTGAGGGAGTGAAAGGTAGGAAGCTGAGACAGGACTATCATAATCACAGTCACCATTGCAATGAAGTGGTACAATTTCAGGGATCCATTGGGGGAAAGCTCGTCATACATAATCTAAAATCCCAACAGAGGAAAAGGTTAAAAAGGAACTTAGATAATGCAAATTCAGAATAGTGTTCTCTATGCTTTAGTTGAATTCAATATGGAGTAGTCATGTACTCTTGTTTATTTTAACCAATGTCGGCACTTAATTTTTAAGAGTCTATTAAAAAATGAGTTGGTCAATATAAATCATTGATGTTAGCTACGAAAAATCTAAAGATTCATTAGATGGTTTGTATCTATATGGCTGGACAAGCAATAAATTCATGATTTTACTTGGACTATAAATAACATTCTGACACCGAACTCTGCACACTGCCTTGGCTATAGAAAGTAATGGTATTGAAAATGGTGTGTCAACAAACGAGTGGCAACCATAAATCTATAGATGCGGCTAGTTTAGCACCTTCTGAAATTTAGACGAGTCTTGCAGCCCTTAATTACTTATATGCTTTAGCAATTGATTGCTTATTGTTAGTTACGAGGACTAATTTGTCAGTTATTACCAAAATATACCAATTCAATTCAACGAAAGCAACGGTCACCAGTTTTTGGACCATAATCAAATAAGAATATAGATTTTAAAAAACAAAATCTTGTAGGACCATTATCTTGGTAAAGAGTGAACAAGGACTTAATGAGAAATCCGTAAAACTATAAATGGAAATACCCCACTAAAATTTTCCAACAGAACTCCTAAAGCAACCACAATTTTACATCATCTACATGACTGAAAATTTTTACATATATTTA
Source organism: Parasponia andersonii (assembly GCA_002914805.1). Lineage (NCBI taxonomy): Eukaryota > Viridiplantae > Streptophyta > Magnoliopsida > Rosales > Cannabaceae > Trema > Trema andersonii. Next base: position 246,686 of record JXTB01000353.1, read on the forward strand.
ATTTACAGCGCATAGAATTATAGTTATTTTGACAAGTTACAAAAACCTTTAACTTGTGATTCTGCTTTCGATTTTGCTAGAAGTATAATTAATAATATTTTAGAAACCATAGCAAGACCAAAACTCATGGTACTCTAAACTAATAGTTATAACAAAATATTTGGATATATACATTATTTCATTCGACCAAAAGAAAAAGAATGCTAATACCTGAATGCATTGCCCTGCAAGCAAAATTGCTCCTATTCCAACCCCAGTATTTATAGCCGTTTGAATGAATATTACAAAGTAAAACATCCATCCTGACCCTGGTAAGAAAACAATAGCACAGAGTTTTTATGTGGCTTTTTAAGAAACCCCATTACTCACCTTTTATTGTAGTAAAGTAAAAGAAAAAAAAAACTAATTATAGTGATTGGGTTAAAAAAAAAAAAACACTGCACGTCAGTCACAGATATGGTGAGTCTACTAAACCAGTTGATCAAAAAACTTCCTCTCGTTAATAAAAATTGACGAATGCTAAATTTATTAATTGAAATATGCTAAATTGTACTTTCTTTTACTCTCATTAATAAAAATTGAAGAACGTTAAATTAATTGAAATATGCTAAATTGTACTTCTTTTTACACTCTTCAGTTTTTATGTAAATTTTATTATTTAATTTTACATTTTAATAATATAACAAAATATTGAATACACGTGTTAAACCATAAAAATACCTAAAATAAAATGTATTTAGCATCCCAAGAATTTAATTACCACCAATGTTGTTTTCATACTCCTAATTGGGGTAACTATGTGTGCTTTATAAAGTAAATAAAAAAGAACAAAACAAAAACCAAAAAAGTCATTATTGTATTGCCAATCTTTCCTCCTGGCGTGACAATATGGGTCAAAAAGGACATACGAACCACTATTCAGTAGTTACTGACATCAAACACAAACCAAACCAGGTGGTCCCAGATCCGCCCCCCTAAAAAAAAAAAAAAACTTTTTCTTATTATTTTATTTTTGGGGGTCCAAAATGGGTCTGTTGGAGTGTTTGCAGTTTAACATGAAATCCAAAAGTTGCAAAACTAAGATTTTCTTGGCAACCAAACAAACTAGTAGTGATTTAGGCAGTATAAATGGGGGTAACGAGTTGAGCAGTTCGCAATGCCCGGAATCAGACCAAATAACGTACACGTGTCAAAATCATAGCATAAAAATAAATAAGCTCACGTAGTTACGTCACGTTGCCTAAAAAAATATTCACCATTTTCCACTGAAGAAAAAGAAAAAAAGAAAAAAACAAAAAAAAACAAAAACATTCGCGGGAGTTATGAAAATAACCCGAATGTGAAAGCCTTGACTTGCCCAAGAAACGCGGAGCCACACAACGACGACATTTCTAACGTTTCTTTAAAGCAACGACAACCAAAAAAGAAAAAAGAAGAAAAATAAAAGCATAATTCTAATATGAATGAAGCGACGTCGTATGGTACCGTATTGTATCGTTTCGTACCTAGAACGTCGGAGGCGAGCTCGCGGAATCGGATGTGGCGGCGACCAGCTTTCTCACAGTGGTCAAGCACCTTGGACATGAGGAAGTAAGCGTAGAAAGTGACCATCGCCATGACCGTCAAGCACAGGAACCCAAGCCCCCACCCTAAACCCCTGAAAGCGTACGGCAGCGTCAGGATCGTGGGCCCCACTATGGCCGTCGTCAGATGAAACCCCGCGTGCCACCATTCCCCTGTTTTTTTTTTTCTCCCGTTGAAACCAAGTTTAAATTAAAAAACATGTATATAAATTAAATCATATATATATATGATACACGTATTACCTTTGGATTGGAGGACGAAGGCTGCTCCGGCGTCGTTTTGGCGGGTAGTTACAGGAAACGGATTGGGTTGAGGAGGAGGTTCCGCCATATTCGGAGAGAAGGGAGGGTAGTTGAGGCTTGGCGCAGGTTAAGGAGGGGTGAAGGCGTAAGTTAAAGTTTGTTGGTGCCTTGTGAGCGCCGGAGGTGGTGTGAGTTGTCAGCTCCTCTGCCGCCCGACGGTTACGGATCCAAATATTAATCAAAGTTCACATTTATTTCTTTCTTTTTTTTCCTTTTTTTTTTGAAAAAAACAAAAAAAAAAATGAGACGAAAGCAATGGGATTTGCGTCTTATTATATTTGTCACGTCTTTACCAAGCTATGCTGTCTTATTATATATATAGTGACGTATTTACCAAATTACCCTTTGGCTTGACCGATTTCCTTCCCCGTTTTTTTTTTCATGAGGAAAAATAAAGGCATAATAATCTTACTAATAGAAATCAACCCAAATTCATTTAAAAAAAAAAAAAAAAAGAAATTAACCCAAATAAATCCGATCAATCGAAGGAAGAATAAAGGGTAAGGAGCTTTTTGTCCTTTAGTATCAGTTTCTGCGTATCTATGAGTAATACGGACAAATTTATAACCCCATTGATAATTTGGTGTAAATTTTCTTGGAAAATATTAGTGGATTCGTTTTGGTGATTTGGAAAATATGATGTGAGATGATAATTTGGCTGCGCGCGTGGAAGGTTGTTTTGGTATTTGTCAAAAGAGAGAGGACGAGTGAAGCAATATAAATGTTTATAAGTTAAAACCAACCAAGAAAACGATGTCGTGTAGGTCATCCCCATCATTATGTCACTCGAAGTTGCAAGTTGCGAATTGCATTCGTCTCATATGAAAGTTGCAAACCATGAATGTCATGTCGTTAGGCCCAATGCCACAATACTAAAAGCCTGTATAATAAATATATGGTGATTGGTGAATTAACTTCATTGGGATAAAAAAAAAAAAACAAAGGATATTATTTTATTGTAAGTTATGAACCTAACATATACATATGAATAAATCGAATATGATAAAGTTTGTATCAATAAATCGTTGTTTCCGTTTTATTTAGTCCCCGGCGCCCAGTAGCATTTTTTCTAAGCTAAGCTAAGCGCATTCTGCGTCAATGCTAAAATGGTGAGTGGGCTTGCTCTAAGTGATGTAACGTTGAATGTCAATATCCTCGTGATTTAAGTGCACCATATCAAAATCTTTTATCGAACAGACCAAAACGTTACATAAATCCCCCAAATCTCAAAATTTATTTATTGCATTGCAGAAGCGACTCGACGTGACAATATTGAAAGATGACAATGTCCGACAGATTAGATAATTTTTATTGAATTGGTCGGGGAACAAATTCCTGGTGTCGTTTGGATTATTATTATCTAGAAGAACAAAAACATGATCAGGATCCGAGCTAGTAAGTATCATTCAGGATGTGCAAAGGAGAGAGAGTATTCAAAATTTCAAATGATTAAGATGATTCTCTGTAGTGGTGGGGGGGTGGGTGTGAACTTGTATTATTTATGTTGATATATCTAATTTTGACCCGAATATTCCATAGATTTTGACCCCCCAAGTCTAAAATAACTAGCCATAATCCTCCTATTGAACATTTCGAAAGGTCATAATCCCAAATTTGTCCTTTTTCCTCTCTGTTACTTGTGGATACAGATAGATACTAAAAAAAATCCTGAAAACTAATAGTAAAAAAGGCTAATGGCTCAGCAACCCTACCACACTAACAATGGTTCAAGAAGCACTTGAACATTCTTGGGTAGCAGCAAGGGTGTTGTTGTAAGCCTCTAGTTCCTTCTTGTATGCCTCCATGGCTTCGGAAGCTTTCTCATTCCACACTTTCCTATCTTCTTCATGCAGTTCCTATTCATTAACAAACAGATTTTATAAAAACCGAAAAAGAAAAATGTAAAACAAACTATTAATTATTATTAGACTGTGTCATTTATACCTTCCATTTGACTGAAATAGCTGCATTGAGTGAGGCATGGTTGAGCCCTGGTCGCTCCTCCAATAAGCTCTTTCTCGCTTCTTTGCTGCATATTTCATTCAACATAGCACATAACTAAGCAATTTTATTTACACAAGGCTTCAATTACTAAGACAATTTGAGTGTTAATATTTACCTGAATAGAAGGTAGGAAGACGCAGGCTTTTTGGGCTTGTTGGGATCAACATTCTTCTCCTTCTTCTTCTTGCGGTCTTCTTTCGTTTTCTGAAGAGTTATCAGCCAAATAAGTAGCCATGATTAGTGCCAAATGGCATAAATAATCAACACACGAAACTCATTGTTTCGAAGTCTCGAATGATCACCTTGATAATGTTGTCTGTTTTCTCCTTCTTCTTGAGCAATTGCAAGGCTTCTTGCTTCTGAAGCTTCATATTTTCTTCCTCTTCTTTCCTCAAACTTTCGGCTTCCTCTTCCTTCTTATGTTTGTAGACCTCCATCTCTTGCAAGTACTTCTCCTTGTTCTTCTTTGCTAACTGCAATTTCCATGGAAAGAAAAGACTCAGAAAAATGACACCTTAGAAATGAAACAAAAAGAAAGCAATATTTTGGCAAGCTAAAAGGGAAGAACCTCATCGTAAGGCTCTCTTTGTTTCTCTGTCATGTTCTTCCACTCTTCACCAGTGATCTTTGCAACCTCCAAGACACTCTTGTTATCGGCAAGTAGAGCTGCTCGCCTCTCGTTTGTGAAGAGGAAAAATGCTGACATGGGTTGCTTTGGTTTCAGTGGATCCTTAACTTTCCTTGAATTTCAAATCAGTAGCACACACCAGAGAATTTAGCCTTCGTATAATATATACAAGAGAGATATAGAGAGAATTGGGTTTTTCTTACTTGGTCTTCTTGGTCTCCTTGGTCTCCTTTTCAGCTTCCTGTTTGAACTGGAGGTACTGTTCAAGCAACTCCATAGCTGTCTTCTGTTTGTGCTCATCTTCCAGGAGTCTCATGGCTTCAGTCTCGCGCTTCTCTTTGGCAATTACCTGCAAGTAGGCTTCTTTCTCAGCCTGGTATTTCTCGTCATAAGGCTTCTTCTCTTCAGCGCTGACGTTCTTCCATTTCGCACCCAAAATGTTTGAAATGTCTTTGAATTCCGCCTCAGGATTCTCCTTCTTGATCTGCATTCAAAAAACCAAATGAGATTTTACAAAAAATATTCGGAAAATTCAAATCTCACAAACACTTTCGCCCATTTTCTATGTTTCTAACCTCATTCCACTGATCCTTGCACCATAATATGTACGGTGGTGATGGCCTTTTCTTCTCAGGGCCACCCTTCTTCTTCTCTTTCTTGTCTTGTTCTTTGTCTTTCATTGATTGGAAAATGGGAAATGTCTGAATTATTTGAGATAAGAAATAATCAAGAACCATTATTACCATAACTCAAAAGCCAATCTAAAAATTGATCTCAATTTGGGTAAAGCTAAAACAAAGAAACACCAAACTAACCCGGAAAAAAAAATAAAACTCAAGCAAGAATCATTAGTATATGGAAAAAAATCTCTTAATTTTTTTTTTTTTTTTTTTTTTTTTTTNTTTGTATATATAGCTGATTCTAATAATTGATCTCAATTTGGGAGAAGCTAAAATCGAAGAAACACAAGTAACCCCCCAAAATTTAAGCAAGAATCATCAGACCATAGAAAAATCTTTTACTTTGAAATATATTTTCTTTTTTAAAAAATAAAATAAACACAAAGAACCTATCAAGAAAACTAACCATGCTGGGTTTGAACTCCTTCAACTTCTGCAACTTCTTCAACTCCATCTGAAGCTTCTCCTGCTCTCGGCCTCGGCTTTCGAGCTCTTCTTCCCTGATCTTCAACATCTCATCCTTCTCCTTCAAGAGCTTCTCCGTCTTCTCCTTCTCCAGCCTCAGTTTCTGAAGCCTGTCCTGCATTTCTTGCAAGTCTTTCTCGAACGACGACGTTTGCTTCGCCGTGGTCGTTTGTTTCTTCGAGGCGGCGGCGGCTTTCCCTTTCTTGGGCGAGGTTCTCGGCTGAGACAGGCTCTCGTGGTTCTCCTTCGCCGGATCGTCCTTCGATATCGCCGGCGACGGAGACGGTTCAGAGACCTTTCCGGCCAAGATGTTGGCCTCGCCGGGAGATGGGTTCTTCTCTTTGAGAGCCCTACGGTTGCTCCTGGGCTTCTTGGGTCTAGTCTCGGCGGCAACTGAAGCTCCAGCCATGGCAGACTGAAGAAAGAAACGAGAGAGAGGGAGCGTGTAGACTCTGTAGATGTGGGTGGGGGTTTAGGTGGTTTGGGTCAACGAAGGAGAAGGGGGTTTATATACAGGGTTTCTGGGTAACGGTTAGATTTTTCAAATTCAAATTTAGTTTTCAGGAATGAAGAGAGGTTTGGGGTCCAGCCCGAGTTTTTCCTTTTATTGGGCTTAAATTTGACCGTTGCAGAAATTGGGCGCACGGATACTTACGGTATGGACAAGGCAATTTAAAATCTCAGAAGTTTCTGTTTTTTTTTTTTTTTTTTTTCTAGTGAGAAAAAATGTATTTTCTGTAACTTACATTCCTTTTTTTGCTGTCCCCCCACCCACCAAAAAAAAAAAAAAAAAAAAAAAGATCACAAGCAGAGGAACTGCGTGGAAGGGAACAGATAATGCCATTTGTTTTTGGGATAAAAAGATATTGCGTCTTATCATCTTCAAAACAAAAAGCTTATGACACAATATGGCTTTATGTTGAGTAATTTAAGAATCTGGTCAGAAAAATGTGCAAGAAAATTGAATTTAAAGAAAGGAAGAAAATGAACTAGTTTTGATTTCATTCTTGATATAAAAGAAACAAAGTAAATTAAACTTCTATGGTTTGCAAATAAGGAGTGAGAACAACAAAATCAAAATAACTCAAATTTTTATTATTGAGGTCTTAATTCGCCCGTCCAAGCATGTGAAAATCATTAGCTTACAAGCCTCCATGGCCATTTAAGAAGAAAGAGCATGTAAATAAAGATCAAAATCAAAGTCCACAACAAATAACTACGGCTGAGGTTTTTAATTGACAATGTTACTCATTTGACCTTCATTCATAATCTTCTTCTATTCTTTACACCATAAAATGACAAAGTCAAATACAGGCCAATTTTGATACCTATACCTAGTACAGTTGCACTCGCGGGAAGGATGGTCTGGCAATGGCATGTATGGCCATAAAAGAGTGACGATTTACTATGTCAAAAACCTTGCAAGAGTAACCCTTTAAAAGATACCAGTGTGCGCTTCACAACTCTACAAGGAGAAGAGAAATTTTAACGCATCAAAATGGCTGATTTCTTAGCTATTTACCACCATTTCCATTATCAGATCATTCCAAGAATCAATTGGCCCCGGTAAGCACCAATGCAGACAATCATTCTGAACTTTTGCATTTTTGTCCCGTGCAAATGGATGAAACTCTCTGTAAATGCCCGGATGCCCATCAGGCCTCAACAACGAAAGTGGGTTAACATCGAGGAGCTTCAGATTCACCCCATTGGTGGATGCCTTTTCTGTCACGTTCTTAAATTCTTCTAGCTCGATATCATGCAGAATCTTGTGTATACTCTTCAGTTGAACCTCACCTTCTTTAGCTGGGACTTTTCTCTTGCAAGTCCCGCCACTAGACCACTCCCCATTCTCAAAATGATCTGGTGTAGAAGTTCTGAAAAGAATCAAGCCTTTGTGATTAGATGTTGCTATGAAGTTCAATACTTGCCTCAGTGCTTTGCGATATGCAAAATCAAACCCCAACTCCTTCAGTTTCCTTTTAGGACAGTAATGGCATCCCACCACTTCATTGTTCTCGTAGTAGACTGAAGATTTGAGAAACCATTTCCCGGTTGAAATTATCATGTAATCTAAGTTCTGGTAAAGATTTGTCCATTGCTTATCAAGTTTGTCAAGATGCAGCTGAACTTCAGATGTTGAAACGCCATTGTAATCTTCAAATATAGTAGCTTTTACAAGGAAAGGGGAAAAGATAACTGAGACAGTCAAATTGTATGTTGGGAAGTGCCATCTTCTGGACTTATACTCCTTGTCATGGTAGACTTCAGTGGGTTTTTCCACCTGAAAGACAAATTAGATATTTTAATAATCTATTTGAAAAGGTCCAAAATTCAGGATAGACAACACATGATCCAATCATCATGCTGACAGACAAAAACCATCCACCATTTTGACAAACAGCTTTTATTGTGAACCTTACTTGTCATTGTTATAAGAGATCAGAAAACAAATGCAGGGTCCAATAAGAAGATCAAACATACTTCCATCCTATTCAAAAGATTAGGAACCAAAAAAGACACTGAAAACTAATTCACCATTTTTCATCAATTTGAAGAATGAGAAAAAAGAAATAATAATTGGAAACTTGAATACCCTTTAACCACTTAAAGAAAAGGCAATATTTTCCAAATTAAAGCCAGTCATAATCCCTGAAAATTGAGTACGAGATCTCAACATGCACAATTCTGAGAATTTTAACAATACACAGAGGCTGAACAAATCAAGAGTCGAATATTTAACACTATAGGCCAAACAAATCAACTTTTGAAATAGGGACACTACATAAACCATCAACAAAATAGTGGCTGTCAAACGTAGGCATCATTTTAAGTTATAGATTTCATAAAAACACAGATACTGACTATTAAATGAAAGATTGCAAAGGATAGAGATAGAATTTAGTTCAAAATCTTCTTAAGAGATATTAGTTCAAAATCTTCTTAAGAGAATGACTTATCCAATGATTTAGAATGCCATGAAGGAAAGAGGAGGGCCCTATTGAACGTGTTATTTGTCATAGCAGTTACCCTCTCCATCATTAAGATTCATAATGAATGAACAAATGCTTTAACACATCTCATCACAAGCAGGCTGCACAACATACCCCTGGGCAGTCTAAAAACCAATAGATGTAGAAGTCAAAAAGAAACTTAGCTTAGAAACATCTACGGGAAATGATTTAGGACTTCAGCAAGTGTTTCACGATCCAAACTACCTCAAAATTACAGGTAAAAACACAACCTGAAAGCCAATTTGAAAAGGTCGCAAAAGAAGGTAACAACTTCTATGGTGGTAAAACTGCTCTGACCATTTTAGGAAGCAAAATGCAACAAGTTGTAAATTGTAGTGGCAAACAAAGCACACCAAATCTTACAAAAAGCATACAGAGAAAACAAGAAAAACTGACTAGCTAGGTTGCCAATCAATCATCCAGAGATCCAAATTTCAAACATATACCGTTGATAGCATGCACAGCAATGACTGCACATGGTTCCGCGATATTGAATCACCTATCAGTGCCCATGATTTGTTCCTCATCATCTCAAGAAATCTTGCAGAATCAAACCGTGGTAAGTCACAACCTCGAGGATTCCACCTCCAATATAAATACCCAGTATCAGGCCTACCATTCCTCATGCAGCTCTGATGACCTTCGATAAAAGGACAGCTCTTATTTGTATAAATAGGACCTGAAGGGTTTGGAAGCCAGTCTCCGGCAAAAAGATCACACTTTTCTGCATCAGAATGATAGCATTAATTTTACAAGGGGAACTCAAGTAAAAATTACGGTAGATCAATCAAATCAACTTTTATTATTGAAACCAGTAACAAACCCATTAATTTTTTCATAATTTTGATTAAAAAAAGTCTAAAGCACAACGACTCCCATTATTGTTTTCATCATTCAACTCCAATCGCAATTGGATCTCAGCCTAGACTAAATTCGTAACCAGATTAAAACACTTTTCAAGGTAGGATTTAACTTCCTCACAAACTCAATTAAATTAACAGCTGTTATCATAATCAACAAAGCACCCATTAAATGTTCCATGATTTTGATTGAGAAAAGCTAAAGCATGCCAAATCCCATTGTTATTTTCACCATTTACCATTAATGGGCAACTAGATCTTAGTCAGTCTACCCTCAATTCATAATTGGATAGGATCACTTTTTGAACTAGGAAACTCAATCAAATTAACAGTAGTTATCGTAATCAACAAAGCACCCACGAAAAGTTCCATAATTTTGATCAAGCAAAGCTAAAGCATGCCAAACCCCGTTATAATTTTCTTCATTCAACATTAATGACAATCAGATCTCAATCAGTCTGAACTCAATTCATAACTGGATAGGCACACTTTTTGAACTCGGATCATCTGTTTGAGGAATCTGTTCCTCTCTAAACTCAATCTAATTAACACTCTCGTTATCTAATCAACAAAGCACCCACTAAAAGTTGCATAATTTAGATTAAGAAAAGCTAAAGCAAGACAAAACCCATTATTACTTTCATCATTCACCATCATTGGCAACTAGATCTCACTCAATCTAAACTCAATTCATAACCAGATACGCACACATTTTGAACTGAGGATTTACCTGTTCGAGGAATCTGTTCTTCATTTTCTTCAGCTTCTAGAGAAGCCGGTGGTTCAAAAGCCACAGTTTTCTGAGTTTCGGGAAAAGGGGTTTCAACTGGGGAAGAAATATCGGTGGAGCGAACAAGAAGGAGACGAAAAGCAAGACCCACTAACAGTACGGCCACCGCGAACTTAACCAGCATGTTTTTGTGCCTCTGGGGAAGCCATAGCTTCCAGTTCAACTTCATCTTCTTTCGCAGTTCTGTTTTTCACTCTTCACAGTCTCTCTCTCTCTCTCTCTCTCTCTCTCTGTGAAAATGAAATCAATGTCTTTGGACTTCTTCTTTAGCTGATTACTCGAAGTGGGTCTTCTTCATCCAAAACGTCCAAAAACCCAAATAATTTCCCAAATATAATCAAAAATATAGGAATAAAGAAGAGTTTTTTCCTTTCTTTTAAAAAAAAATTAATATTAATAAATGTAAGATTGGATCCCAGTGACCGACATTGCTAGGACTAAAGGCTAAAACTGTCACGTCCAGCGAAGATTTTGTTGGAGCGGAGTGGCCAAAATGAAAGAAAAAAACCAAGTGCTTTTCGCAAATCTTATTTGGAGACAGTTTTCGGGAAGCAAGTTAGAAAATCTTATTCTACAAATGCACCTTACGTTTTTCTTTTTCTAAAATAAAAAAAAAAATGTTTTAAATTTCTCAAATTAACGTAAATATTTCTTTTAATTTCACATTATTTATAATCAGTAATTAATATATTTATTAGCATATCTATTGTTTTAAATACCCGATTACTCTTAAAATTGTCTTATAATATCCACTCAGTTTACATAAATCAATTAATTTGACGTTTTAATTTTTTTTTTTGAAAGGATTTGACGTTTTCATTTTTAGTTTAAATAATTCGTATATATTTTAAATTCCAAGTTTCATTTTATTATTCAATTATTAATAGAACTTTTTCAATTGTTGATCACGCAAACAGTTCTTATTTTGTTTGTCCTTACACATTTATTAGTAGAAAATTAGAATTATTAGTTTTGAGTTTATAAGTACATATATGTTTTTGAGGGAGTATAAATATATTTATAAGTACAAGTATTATGTATTGAAAAATTGAGGATTATTTATATGGCATTCCTTACTCTTTTCTTTCAATACAAATTGAGGAGTATTAATAAGGCATTCCTTTTTATTTTATCTTATTTTATTATTTTTTTAATCAGCTTGACTAGGACAAAGAACTTAGTTTTGATTAATAGCACTCATAAATGATACATTTTTTTATTAAGTTGTCTAATATAATGTGATTGGAAAGCCATTTTTTAATTGAGGAATCTTATTGTATGAGGACACTTTTTTGTTAATGATTTTATAATCAAAACAAATATGTCTGGGTCATTGAGTCCAGAAAATGTGATGAATAAAAAACTGAAAAAAGAGAGTTATTGTTCTCAATGTGTCTTTCAAAGAAAAAAAAAAGGGTAGTTGTTTGATCCTTAGTATTCTAGTATTCTCACCAACCAAATGAGGCATCGTTGATTGTTCATACATATCTATCTATCAAGTGTCAACTTCGAGTACTGGTATATCATAGAACTTAATACACATAACAATGGAGAAACTATTATTTACAATCTAGTCTTGTCATTTTTTTTATTTAACTTTTTTTTTGTTTTTTTTTTTTTTTAATAAATGACCCTCTAACATTATTATGAACAACTAGAACATATGAATTTCAGGAAAAATAAATAAATAAATAATTGTACAAGACTGGCTCACCTCAATTCTCAAGTATCAACTAGCTATTTTATATTATTTAAGACTGATTGTTCTGTACAATTGGACAAATCGTATTAAAAATATATAACAATTAGGTTTGACATGTGCTTAAAAATAGCTACGTAGTAACAGCTTAAATTGAAAAGCTACTGACTGATATAAGAAATTGCTTTTTGGTCCTTTATTTTGTTATTCTTTTGCAGAAAACGATTCCAACAAATGCATATTTACTAGATGCTTTAACATGAAAAACTCACTGACCTATAGCAAGATCTAAAGTGAAAATTTAGATCAGTTGAATATGGTGAACAAGACTACAAGAGTTACATGTGATTCAAAAAAAAAAAAAAAAACTGCACTTGTTACAAATAGAACATAGTTCGAAGGATTTCTAACTTTGAATCAGCCAAAAGAACCAAAGACATCTAAGGACAACAAAATGCACATTTAAAAGCCTCTATTTATGGGCTTATCGATCTCAATCTATCTGACAACATATATGAACAAGCGAATGATTTATTTAACTAACAAACACAACAAACTCAAAGGATTTTGGCTCTGCATTATACACTCCGAGGAGACTAAGGTCATCAAATAGACACCAAAAAAGGCAATTTGGGGCCATCAAATTTTAGTGCTATCCTCATAGAAAAAACTGGAGAATCAGAAACCGAAAAATGCCATGGAACACGAGAGCATTTTTGGCACTTTCATTCCAAATCCATACAACGAATTCCAAGGATTCTGGCTCTGCATCCTCAACTGAGAAGAGGAGACTAAGGAAATCAAACAGAAATGAACAAGGCAATTTGATTGGTCACCTTTTAATGTTATCCTCAGAAAAACTGGAGAATCTGAAACCGAATGAGACCATGGAACACACAAGAGCTACCTCCAAATCACAAGACCATTTTCGGTACTTTCATTCCAAATCCTTGCTTTGTCTTCTCGACCCTGTTTAGCAAATTGTCCATAACTACAGTTTAGGAAACCATAAGGGAATTGAAGACATAGTAAATGAAAATGACCGTATATCAGAAGCAGCAGAAAACAAACAAGTGAAAAAGTAATAACTAAACTAAAACAGGAAATATCATTTGACAAGGCTGGAACCATGACAGAGGAGTACATTGTCTTAGATAAAACTTTGGGTTTTGTTCACCGCGGAAAATTCATGGCTTGGTACTTGATAGTAAACTTAAATGCTTTATAGGACTTACGTTGGAGCAAGTTTGCCAAGGCTATCAAGCTCTTTGCCAGAGTCCTCGTCAAAAACTTTCCCCGAAATTTTAATACTATAAAATTTGTCTCTCGTAATTGGTAGTCCTTTACTGGCAAGTAGTTCTAGATCCCTCTGATGAAGCTCTCTCCCGTTTACGTAGACACCAGTGTTTCCAGCACCACAATTCGTTGGCATGGGATAATTGAATTCTTTGATGAATGGCTGAAGGCAACAGAAAATGCTTTGTTTATACATTCAACATTATGGACCAAAGAAACAAATTTATAAACCAAACATCAATTCTACTCACAGGAATTATGCCAAGGCAAGGTTGCCCCATGACTCCCCAGAAACCAGATCTAAAGTCGTACCTGACAGAAAAAAGAGGGTGAGTGTTCCAAGCCAAAACAAAATTAGATATTTCGTAAATAACTTAAACTTTGACATGATACAACTCTTAATGAATTATTGTTAAAATCATGCATGTTTTGCATATGTGGTACAAAACACCTGATTTCAGCATGCAGACTTACCAATAATCCCCAGGACTAACTGGGCCTGCGAGCTTTTCAGCCTTTTTTACCAAACAATCCGGTATAGGTTGCCCATTAATAAAAACCTTAGGCCTTTCATTCTCCCCGTTGTGATTAGATCTTGAGAAATCTCTAAAACTCTTCCTGATAAAACCCACAAAGTTGGAGTCACTGCCTTTGCTGAACTTGAATCGATCTTCTTTGTTTATTTCCGCAGAGTCTTGAGACATGGTGTGGTTTTGGAATTCACCAAAGGAAACATCCAATTCAGTGGCCTCTGATGTATCTTTCACAGAATTGTTTTGAGAGGAGATCCTACTAGAGACTGTAATGTCATGATCTATTCGTTTGCTCCTGTTTCCCAGCTCGTATCTGCTTATAGCATGCTTGGGACTTTCCGACTCCTGCCAGGCAGGAGAACGTGGTGGTGTTGAACAGAAAGCACTTTTTAAAGGCATCTCAGCAGATTCAGAAGAATCTTCCCAAGCGGGCACACAATCTCGGTTCTCCTCTTCCCTGGAAGAAATGGAAGGTGACGAAGAATGGCCACACCTATTCTCAGACTCATCTAAGTTCAACTTTTCATCTTCCACCAGTGAATTGTGTTCCATATCAGTTATCCGGAAGTTGTAACCAGAATTTTTAAAATCATCAGAGCAGGAGCTGGCGCCATTGGCATTCAAACAACCAGAATTTACAAGGCTGTCATTCAACACCTCCAGAGAATTTTGGTCAGTTGCAGCAGACATGTGTTTGAGCCCACTAGGATCAGAAGTACTAAGCTTCTTATTCTCAATTTCAATTAATATTAAAGTTGAACAGGCACCACATCGGAGCCTTTGCTGATTAATAGGTGTCATTCTAAGCTTTCTAGGCAGTTTCAGCAACTCAAAGCATTTATGGCATGTAATGAATGGGGCACCACCTGCAATGGGACGGTGAAGCCGTCCAATCCTATGGGTTGCAGCCAGCTTTCTTGGACGACCAACGTAGTCATTGTCTGAATCAACGTCACTTCGCCATCTAGTTTGCAGCTTTGGATCAAGAGAATGCAATGGAGGAAAATTCCGAGGCCCAAATGTGACAGGATCTTCATGATAGTAAAAATTTGAATTGACCGGATCTTTAGTGGGTGGAACTCGGGGAGGAACCCACCAATTCTGATTGTAGCACCTTAAACAAGAACATGTAGGAGCATGGAAAAAGGTTTCATGTGGATATGGTGTGATGGGATCTAAATTACAAGTTCTGTACTGTCCTGAATAGTATTCATGAGGTGGTGTATGAGGGTATGGGTGGGATCGTTGAGGGGGAGGCTTCCTTGTTGTCATTTGGGGCTGAAAAGGATCCTCGTATTCTGGAATCTTATTCAAGACATGCTTTTGATGAGGATAAAAGTTCGGAATATCAACGTGATGATGATTCATAAAAGAAGCTGGTCTATGGCCATAGTTGAAATAAGGGGGCCTTGGCATCTGCTTCTCCGTGGCAGGTGGCTGCATTGAAGCACTATAAGCAACCTGGTTGCCATAAGGATAAGGCAGAGTCATATCAACAGATTCCCTTTCCCTTGGTTTATCTGCCACATAATATGAACTGCTAAGTTGCTCCTTCAACTCGTCCAACTTCCTGAGAAGCTCAGCTCGTTCCAATTCTAAATTTTCTACTCCACGAGGAACATTGACATGATCATTACTGCTCATCAGCTTTCCCTGGCCATTAAAATAATACGGCTCGTAGTTTGATGGTCCCTCGTCGGGATAACCAAAAGTTGGTGTTCTAACATGCTCAGCAAGTGAGCCATTATTCCCATATAACCCCTCAAACCTACCTCTGTCTACAACCGATCGAACCATTCCTGCCTTTGATCTCAAGGACTCTGCAACCTTATTTAGTTGAGTTGATACATCTCCTATACTCGAATTTACAGATTCGCATCTGTTCTTGACCATATATTGATTAGTTCCGCGAGTCCAGTGATCCATCCGGGGTTCTGATAATCGGCTATGTTTTTCAACAAATCCATATTCTTTCCCGTCAACACTCTTCTCCAATCTTAAATCTTTAAACTCTTCACTAACACTTACATATTCATCAGCCAAAACCTCTTTCTTTTCTGCTCTTTGCAACCCATTAGTGACATTACTCTTTCTTTCAACATAGACTCTCTCATTTCTCACACCATCCTCCATTAAACCCTCCAATTTGTCAAAACCCCTTAAACCCTTTTCCTCATCTGACTTCTCAGATAACACGTCATTTTCTGGGGCTTTCTTTTTTGCTGTATCATGAAAAATGAATGGTAAAAAAAAATCCCATAATCAATGTAATAGTGCTTGAATTGTTCAGAATTATAATATTAGAGGAAGTGATAAAAATGAGGAATTGGATATCATAAAACTGTAAATTTTTCCATTTTTCTTTTGCTTTCTTTCCAATTTTCTCAGGAACCAGACAAATATAGAACTAATAACCCAGAGATATTAGAAAAAGAAAAATTAGGGGGGAAAAAAAAACAAAAAATAGATAAAAGGATCATACCTCGAAGAACAGCACCACATCCACCACACTGATAAACAGAGTAATCTAGTAGTTCCGGTAACAGATTTTGGCACTTAGGGCAACGAACTAACCGAACTTTTGCCTCCTCAGACATTATTATTAACCAAAAAGAACAACGACCCAGAACCAGAAAACACCCAAAAACACCAAAATGCTCAAAATAAGCTCAAACAACCTCGTAACCCACAAACCTTTTCACCTCTAGAAACTGATTATAAAAGACAACAAAAGACTTCAACTTTAGGATCAACATATTTTCCCCATTTAAATCACGGACAAACCCAAAAAAAGTATACGACAAAAAAGCATGAACACATAATTAGTAGTTCATTACCGAGGAAAAAAACGACATTCAACTTTGAGAATTTAGCTCTCAAAACTCGAAAGTCCCAAACTTTTTCTTTGGCTTTAGGATCTGAAGTTCCCGATGGAAATGTTGAGTTTGGGAGGGAAGAAGAAACATTAGTATGTTCGATTCTAGACAAACTTTCCGAGAAAAAGTGATGTATGAACCAGAAAACGACACCGTTTTTGGAGCGAAGCTTCGCTGTCTTGAAATAGCCCACGCGTCTAAATTATGGTTTGAAGGAGCACGCATGTACTAGATAGACAGATAGATTTGCATCGAGAAAAAAAGCAACGCACGGTGTGTAAATTGAACCTGTAATGGCGTTGACTAGGACAACGAGATGAGTTTGACTCGGCTTATGGCTCCAAATCACCGAAAAGGGCCCTACAACTACAACATCACAACACACCAGATCCCATAGATACACTTTTTGTCTTCTATGTACTTAATATCTCAAACACTTTTAATTTCTCTTTTATTGTAAAATTTGTTGGGTTGTCTAGAATTTAATCGTACTCTATATATTTACTCTTTCAATCGCGGATTTCAGAGATGTATCGAGTGTTTAAGACGTATATTTTCGGTTCGCTAGTTCTTTTACTATGTATAAGGGATACTAGGGGACCGATTTTAATAAGAGGGTAAAAAGGTAAGTATGATATGAATATAAATAATGCTAGAGAACTTGACTCTCGTATATAATATATATTTTAAGCAAATATGATATTTGGTCAGTTTGTTTCATCGATTCTATTCCATTTAAAAGTAAAACTCGTTAGAATGGGTATTTATCTTAATAATTTTAATTTTTTAATTTAAATAATTTTTTAAAATTAGTGTTTATTTCAACAATTTAATTTTTCTATTCAAATGATCTATCAATCACATTAACTATTAGAATAGGTTTTTTTTTTATCTTGAAATAAAAATAGAGCTTAGGATGTATTTTTGAATAGTATATTCTAACGTCTCATATTCTAATTATAACTCATTTCATTTTATTTCACTTTAAAATCCATTTGGTTTGGGAGAATAGAAAGAAAATGAATAGAGCTAATTCCAAAATGACCCAATTGTAATGTTTGTTTGGGATGTGAGAACGGAGACAAGCTTTTTAATGGAAAAAAAAATTGATGGAATTGCATTTCATCCAACTTTTGGTGGAAATTCATTCTATTCCATTGACTTTTTTCTTTCTTCTCCAATTAATCTTGTATAAAAAATGTGAAATTAATGATAAATAGAAAATTATTAAGAATATATTTTTATGAAGAAAATAAATAATTTTTAATTTGTATTTATAAAAAAAAATTAATATTTTTTTCTGGTTAAATGTGCTTTTATATTAAATATAAGAAATAATTATGAAATAATATTAATAACATAATTAATAAAATAATAAAATATTTTAATTTAAAAAATAATAATTTAATTTATAAAAAATAATTAATAAAATAATGCTAAATATAAAATAATTTAATAATAAAATAAAATAACACCATATGTAAAAGAATTAATAAAATAATTAAATGTGCTTTATATTAAATATAAGAAATAATTATGAAATAATATTAATAAAATAATAAAATATTTTAATTTAAAAAATAATAATTTAATTGATAAAAATTAATTAATAAAATAAAATAAAATAATGCTAAATGTAAAATAATTTAATAAATAATTAAAAAATAATTTAATAATAAAATAAAATAACACCATATGTAAAATAATTAATAAAATAATTCGAGAAAATAATGAAATAAAATAATACTAAATGTAAAATAATTTAATAAAATAACTATTTAATTAATAAAAATTATTAATAAAATAATACAATAAAATAAAATAATGTTAAATGTAAAATAAAATGATAATTTAATACTAAATGTAATTTAAACTAATTAAAATATTCATTTAAATTGAATGGTATTTTAGTCATTGTATAACTAATTCCATCATTTTTCATAGTTAACCAAACATAATAATGTCTATTTAGCTACTAATTCTACCGCTCTAACCATACAATATAATTACATTATTATTCATTTTTCATTCCATTCTGATTACTATTATCATTATCATTACTATTTCACTATTATAACCAAACGAGATCCTAAATATCTCTCATTCAAATTGTAATATATTCTACAAATTTTATTTAAATATACTCGTTTGAATGGGTCGACCAAATAGACCAATTAGTTTTGTACTTTTCTTTTTTCGTTATTACAGTAAAATCGTGGAACAACAAAATGGAATAAACTCCTGTATAAATTTTTGTATGTGTTTTGATTGTTTTCCAATTTTTGCTCTTTTATTATTGTTGTCCTATGGTTGATACTGAAAACAATTTTTGTTGGGATATAATTATTATTTGAAAATAAATGTTGAACATTTGACGGGAATTCGTAATTTAATTGACGTGATTTTATAATTCTAAAATACTAAGTATATACAAAATTTACACATAATAATGTAGCAAACTTTTTAATCATTCATATACATTTGTGATCCTAATTAATTTGAGAAAATGTGAAGGTTTATAATGCATGTTAGTAACTTTTAGGTATAGCTTTTTTTGTATTCTTAGCATTTTTCTTTACAATTAATAAGTGGAGCGTAAATTATATTATTGTTTCTGGTTTTCAATTTTTTAATATAGTGAATACTAATTAGTTATGTGATGTCACAATTATTAGTTATTAATTTAAAAAATACAGTTTTCCATTAAAAAATTAAAATAATGTTAAATCAGTTAAATCACTCAAAATAAAAACAGTGTTCATATGTATATTTTTATTAAGATAAATCAGATTTTCTTGATGTTCTTGTTGTACTATTGGGTGCTTTAGTTAGTATTTTGGGTGGTAATGTTTTGACTCTTGGAATGATAGGAAAATATGTCAAAATAAAATATATAAACAGGGATTTAAAAGTCGGAAGGAATATAATGACATTTCAACATTTGGAGTGGGAGGACTGGGTCAATTATTAATTACCCCTCAGAGGTGGAGATTGGAGAGGGCCTTTTGATATAGGTGAGATTCTTAGTTAAGATTTGTCTTTTGGCTGTATTGAGTAACTCATTGATATAAGTAAACAAACAAATAAATCATAAACAATATTTAATTGTATGATTTTTTTCCATTTTTTTTTCGTTAATTGTTATATTGTTCAAAATTACTTTGTCAGAATATTATTGTTGCATGTTTTGGCCTTTCTTAATACATTCCATTTGGAAGAATTGTGACACTTTTGATTACGTCATACTATTATTGAATAACGACTAATTAAGATTATGTATGGAAACTCAATGATCTAGACTTTATCGTATAACGATGACACCTGTTTCTTTAACATGTGTACTTAAAAGTCGATTTGAATCTTTCGTCAAAAAATAAAAAAATTGATTTGAATCCACAAAGTCCTATGATAAGGACTCTTCGAGAGTTGCATAATCACTACATTAACTGACAATTATGAGTAAACCATTTACCATGTATTTAACATATTTACATTTGTCCTAACATTATAAAACATACCTTTTTCGTTTATATAATTCAAATAAACCTACCTTTTTATTTATATAATTTAATGTTAAGCAGTTTAGATCCCCTTATATTTTCATTTTCGTCGACATATAAAAACATGTAATAGATAACAATCAGCCACTTGGATTAATCAGATTAAAATTATTTAAAAAATGGACCTAACTAGCAGTATTTTTTACTAAAAGGATTTTTGAAAGAGTGTTTTAAAAGATAATTTTTCTTGGGGAGTCACGTAATGTTGTGTAACAGGTGCATGGATTAAAATGTCGCTATATTTGATGATATTATACAATATTCGTAATTTAAAATCTCAACGTCGATATGGGATAGAAAGATAATTTTTTCCATGTATTCATAAAATGCCGACAATGTCGAGAATATGTCGATATTAATAAAATGTCGATAAAAAATAAGCTGATATTGAGATATTTATGAACATTATTACGACAATTTCATCGATATTTTGATATGTTGACAGAAATGTCGAAATTTTGTCTAAATCTTTTTTTTTTTAATAAAAAATAGTAGTAAAGAATACAAAAATAAATCATAGAACTCTCCACAGTTTATCAATAACGTTTTGGAATTATTTGTATTCAATAAAAATATTTGTATTATTTGTATTTATTATTTTGGAATATTTACAAAAGACTCTCATAATCTTTGAAAGAAATTTTGAACCAATACGAGAATTTCTCTTCTAATCTTCAACCTCATTGGAACTCGTTTTGGTATTGAATGTATTTAAACTATTCTATATTATCAACGATGTTTATTTATTTAATGTAATTTAAAACTAATTATAATTTGTAAGATATTTATATGAGATGTATTAAATAAAATAGTGAGATATATATTCTAATTTTAAAATTATTCTATAAAATAAAATTTGATCTTTTTTCTACTATATACGTATATTTTATTGTCTTATAAAGTATAAACATGTTTTGTTTTTTAATAAAAACTTATATAAATTATGCAATATCACTTGTTTTTGCATTTTTTTTAGAGTTTTCTTTGAAAACTTTGTGTTTTAAGACAAATTTCAGTATTTTCCAAAATATATTTGACATCGACAATATCATTGACAATATCTGTAAAATAAAACCTCGACATCGACATTGATATTTTAATCCTTGAATAGGTGTTACATTATATATAGAGAAATTTAAATAGATGATCAATATTTTAAATTTGATTATATAGATGTCTATTTTAAAAATTTTATAGCTAAAAAATATTCGAGTATATATATTTTTATACTTAGTAGATAAATATATCTACTAATATCAGTTAATATACTGAGTATATAAATTTTTATACTTGATATATAATATTTTATATTTAGTATATAAATATATATACCAGACATTTTGTTATAATATTTAAAAAACGAATATTTATTTAAATTGGACCTAAATTTCGGTCATTTTGCTACAAGACTCTTACCTGTTGACACAAAATTATAATTTTTTTTGGTTAAATATTAATCAATAGTCACAAATAGTATAACACTCTTAAATAAATTATTTTTCAAAATACTATTAAAAAAATCATTTTAATCCAAATTATTACTATCCATATCCATTTCCCATTGTATTTTGTATTTTGGGCACCCTTGAATATGCTATTTTAGATAGTGTCAACATGCGATTGATTTACTCCTATTTGATATGGCCAAAACAACCCTCGAAGCATTAATGCGGAAAACTCATCAAATGCCAAACTACAACAATCTATAACTTACTAATAATTACATCGTTAATCATGACACTCTTATTCTAAGCAATGCTCAAACTCATATATCACACTAAGCTACCACATGTAGTCGTAATATGCGGATCATCCTACTAGTAAAGCTAATCTATTCTCACCCCAAGTCATCAATCTATAAAATAATACTCGAGTATTACTACTTTGTTTATCATTTTCTTAACCATCACCGTGGACATACAAATCAAGTTAACTAGTAACTACATAAAATTAACGAACCGTTTGTCTCTTTTAAGTAGTTACAAAGTTCACCAAACTAAATTGCCAATAGAAAAAACGATAATAAAGACGGTGATTTATGGATTTGTTTACTAATTCATAATAGAGTGAAAATGAAATAAATTTTTTTAAAAAAATCGGTTTCATAAGTTTACACACCAAGTAATTACTAATGAAAGGGAATAATAATTTTCTTCGCTATTTATTTCTTATTATCCTCTGTCTCTTTCACTCATTATTTTCCCAAATTAATAAAGGTGGCCTAAAAATATTGCGCGTCTCTACTTATATGTTAGTTCAAATCATGTATAAGTACATGCGGTCAAGTAGATAATACATACTTTCACACGGTGAGAGGTCTAGTTAGTTAAGGCCCCATGAAGTGACCGAACAAATACATTTTAATATTAAGGGCTGGGCCTATGATGAGAAAGCAAATATGGCCCTCACAAACCGTCGTCCATCTAAAACGCCAGCAAAAGTGGTGTCATTTACAGGTTACATCGCCAATAGTTAGGCACGCACTTATAGCCGGACAGTGTTTATAAGCTGCTTCATTCGGTACCACGCATGCCGACCTCAGAAGTCGGATCTAGTTGACTAACTTTAAAGTCATTACATGATTCTTTTTTTTTTTTAAAACAAAAAAAAAAAACATAAGTCATGTACAATTATATATTTCCCAATTGGTATCAGACAAAACAAGAGAACAATCAGTTGGTTGAAACGATCTTGTATGGTTCTAATTTATTCTAAAAAGAAGGAAGAAAGAGAGAAGTAAGAATTCGCTCTAAGAAGACAGGTTTTCATAATTATGGGACCTATTTCCTGGAAAAGTAAATCTACAAATTTCTTAAAATTATGGAAATACAAATTATCTCTCTAAAAAGTTGGTATGATTTAATGGTAGTATTAAATTTAGTTAATTTGTCTGAAAAAATAGTAACTGTCTACTTAGTCCCAAGATCCACAAAGAAAATATTTTCTACAAATTAAAGAAGGGACAACATTGAAATTTCAAAGGAAAATAATAAAATTACAAAAGCAATACACTATTCATTCTCTTTTAGAAGTGGTAGCATATTTGATTTTCTCTTGCTTTTAAGTGCATTATGTTGAAAATTGTTGCTCTAATACAAAGTTGATGAAACTTGGTTGACACCCTCGTGTGTATCTTGTGTCTTTTAGACACATTCGAAAAGAAACCAATGTTTTGACACTTTATATGTGTTTCCAAGTTTTAGAAAGGAAGATTCATTATGGCACGCAGACGACGCGTGCAACGAGGCCCCATTGCTAGTGTCTTTTTTCAAAGTTTTGTTATTTGCAGAACATTTAGCATTTTAAAGCTTATTGTCCGTACATCAATTCCGCTAACCTTCTCGTTTCTTCCATTTTTTTCCCTCTTTACCGAACAAACTCTTAACTTATTTACCTCTAATTTTTCTGGATATAAGAGACAACCCTCAATTGTCTAACCTTTCCCTAATTCGCCTAAAAAAAATTTGAATATTGTTGGGTGTGGGAACTAAAGCGGTGTTTAATTTGAAATAATAGACAAAAAAAAAAATGAAACGAGTATTTCAATGGATTAATTATTGATTTCTTTGGTTTGTTTTTAACTAAAGGAATAATCATTCTAAATGGATGACTTTTTGTCTAATTGGTGGAATTGTATTTCTTAAAATAAACTAATTGGAAAAGTGATTCTATTCTACAT
Source organism: Parasponia andersonii (assembly GCA_002914805.1). Lineage (NCBI taxonomy): Eukaryota > Viridiplantae > Streptophyta > Magnoliopsida > Rosales > Cannabaceae > Trema > Trema andersonii. Next base: position 270,656 of record JXTB01000353.1, read on the forward strand.
CTAAATGTTGAATACCCAAACTACTCTTTTCACCTCCAAACCCAACCTTGTTCCCATCGTGAGCTCCCGCCGGCCCAGTTCCCTGCCTGAGCTCCGGCCATAATGGTCATCATCTAAACTTTGACAGTCACTGTTTGTCGCCCATATTTCTCCTCTCTTCACTGCTGCTTTCGATGTCGTCGTTGTCGTGTGGGTTCCAATGGAATTGGGTACCAGGGATCCCAATAATGCCCATTCTTAATTGGAGCAACTGAAGGATTTATTCATTATTAATTAGGCATTTATGCAAATTCAGAGATGTTGAAATCCCCAAATGAAAATAATCGATACTGAACAAATTGATACTGAGCAAATTCTTTCGTTGTTTTATGAGTTCCTTTCGTTTTTATCCTCTTTTTTTTTTTTTGTATTTTATTCTTCTAATTTTCTTCGTCCTATTACCTCTCTATTCCTTTTTGAAAAAAAAAATCTAGTCGTACTTCAATATTTTTTTTTTTTGAAGGCTGCGTACTTCAATATTTGTTTTTAGGGAATAGCCTACTTCAAATTAATTAGTTGTAGAGGAATTAGTCTTTTTTTTTTTTATTTTTAACGAACTAACAGTTTTTTACAATAATTTAATTATTTTTTTAACTCTTATAATATGTAAGAGTAATTTAGTGTATATAATGTTAATTCAATTCCATTTTACATAAAACTAAACATAATAATTTTGATTTATACTCCAAAACATCAACCAAATAAAAGAATCATTTTTTTTTTCCATTCCAATCCTACTCTCATTTCATTTCTATTACCATTACTATTCTTTTTCTACTTTTGCACATTAACTAAACATAGGGAAGCTATTAGGTTTATAAAAGTTTAGGTTATTCCACTTAATAGGTTGACCTTTAAGTTAGAACTCTAAGCCTAATAAGTGATATTAGAGTTGGGTCCTAAATGTAACCATTTTAACGTACAAGTTGACAGATGTAGTGGAGTTTGAATCCTTGATGTATTAGGGACGTAAAATGTTATCATTTGAGGGTGGGCATTTGGGCCTTGGGTTGGGCCGTGGTATTTTATTTGGGTTTCGATCACTTTTACTAATAAAAACTAAAAAGAATTACAAAAATACGGAAGTCATTTTTTTTTTTTCAATTCTCATACATTTTTATTAGAAAAATTATCACTTTTTTAATTTTTTTTTTGAAAAATACTATTTTTAAAATGATTACTAATTACTAATTTCTAAAAACTGATTATTGGTTACCAGTTATCCGCTATATATTAGTTATAAATACCTTTGCTGCTATTAGTTACTAGTATTCAGAAACTCATTTATTAGTTATTATTTTAAAAATAATATTTTTCTAAATATCTTTTAAAATGATAATTTTCTAATAAAAGTCATACTTTATCTAAAGAAAGAAAGCCCCACCGTATTTTTTTAATTTTTTTTCAAAAAAATGTTGTACAAGACCTAATTTTCACTTGTTCGAGAGGGAAAAGAATTGTTGATGTGCGAACTACAACTCCCACATTGGCTAAACTAGGGAAAGCTATTGGGTTGAAGGCTTGGGTTACCCCACTTAATAAGTTGGCCTCTTAAGTTAGAACCCTATACTTATTACCTTTTAAGTTGGAACCATATGGCCAATAGGTATGAAACTCCTTTATTCGTACCACGTCCACGCATATTATTGCTTAACAAACTACAAAGCACAATATATGTACATATATTTATATATAAACCTACGAATAAAATGGTAGGCATTTTGTACATCCAACTTTATTTTCTTACAATATCCTTTATGATTAAATAATTTTAGTTACCAAACACCAAGTAATATGGTAAATGCCTTATTATGTTTCAAATATTGGTCGAACTTTCAAAAATAAAATAAAATAAAATGATCAAAAACAAGAATATTGTATCAAGATTACCAAACTTAATTGCTTGCCGAACATTAATATACGTATGGTAGAATCTTGGAGTAAGAATGAGTATATAAATACATCCTTATGTTGGTACTCTTTTAAAATTGAGTAAAGTAATTTCTCAGGGAATCATATCCTCTTATTTGGAAATGATCTTAAAACTACAGAATATCTCAATACTTCCCCAAATTTAGTACTCTTTTAACACTCAATAAAGTAATTTCCTAAGGAATCATATCTTTTTATTTGAGAATGATATTAAAACCACAAAACATGTAGATTTTATATCCCTCCTATGTAAAACCTAACCGCCAAAAATAAAAATAAAAAGAAACACAATAAATGAACTGGTCTCTACCCTAGGTTAACTACTTCCTATGTCGTTCCTCATTCTAGCTAGCCAACTATGCTAGTTGCCGCCATTTGTCATTGCCATCATTTGATGTTGCGCTATTCATCGTCTCTATAGGTTTTGCCAACTTGTGTCTGTGTTGCTCTATTTTTTTTCTCTCAAAGTTCTTTGTTTTCTCTTTTGTTTATAGTGATTTGAGTTTTTTTATTTATTTAAAGCTTAGGTTTTGTAGATTATAGGGATAGCTTTGTGTCATTTTTATATAACAATAACTAAGTCATGGAAACAAGAATTTGTTTTTAATGTTCATATTTTGGGAAATTTTCCTTTTTATTTTAATTTCTCTTATCTATTAAGATCATAGATTGTCATCATCGTGAATAATATTTTGATGGTTCAACTAACATATATGAATATTCTTTTTATGAACTATATGATTAGACTTGTATCTATAATAAGGTATTGGGAAGCACTAATATCATGAAAGCTGAATCCATTAAAATTATTAGGCCAAAGAGCTATATAATACAAATAGAACTTTCTTATCAGAATAAGATTTAGGATACCATATGGTGTCTAGCACTACATAAGATGGCAGTATTTTACGGCATATTTATAATTACATATCAAGTAAGGCACGTGTAGGACCTAATTTATTAATCATAATCATGCAGTAACAAACTGTCATGTCATGTGGTGCTGGGCACTATTAGTGCCCCATAGCATTACTCTTCTTATTCATCAAGACTAATCGAAGTTCAATCAGAACTGTATTGGAAGGATTTGCAATATATTATATATAGATAAATAAAAGATCATTATCCGATAAGTGTTTTTTTTTTCTTTTACCTAGTTATAAGTTTTTAATTTTTTTTTAGTCATTGAATCATTATCCTCATGGCTACAATGATTTGAGTAATTTAAAAAAAAATAATAACAATAAATACATATTTTTTTAATAATGTTCTTTCTTTTTCGACCTTTTAGTATAAAAAAATATACATAATGAATTTTAATTGGGCAAAATAATAAAAAAAAATTACCTATTACAGTGGTGCATATATATATATATATATATATTTGTAATCTTTAGAGATCCTATTTCATAGCTCTGTTTAAAATTTGCAATAATGAGTACTAGTTATTGCACAGTTTGAAAACCATGCATTTCCCTTGGCCTGAATCTAAATAACAACTTTTGAATGAGAATTGTCGCATATAATTCCTAGTCCTTAGGGATTCTAATGGCTCATAGTATCATATGGGCAGCTTAACAATTAGAAATTTTAGACTAAATCTACTATGGCTCTTTGTATTAGACATTAATTTAATGGACTTAATTCATTTTCTGCTAGAAATATTTATTATTACTAATTAAATATAAATTATTTCAAATGACAAAAGAAAAAAAAATTATAAATAAAAAATAGAAAAATATAACTTGAGAATAATGATAAATAATGTTAATTAATTAAATTTAATGGAGCATATTATTGAATCTAGAAATAGAGCATTAATGAGTCTGAGATTTTTCTTACATAAGCCTAACAAACAAATGACATTCAATATTTTGAATGAAATACTCCTCCTCCAGTGGATGGAATTTATTAAAGAGTGGAAAAAATAAACAAAAAAAAATTTAAGAACAATCGAATATCAACTAAATCTCTTGAATATCTTTCTCTTTTTTTTTTTCCTTCGTTGGTCGACTGAATATATTTCATTAAAAGGGGATACATTGCATCACATGTTCTCTCTCTACTTGCCCAGCTGCCTTCCTCTCTCTAACAGAAAAAGACTTCCTTAGCTGCACATAAAGGCCAAAGAGGAAGATCTATCTCTTTCTCCTTCTCCTATCTCCCATCTTCTCACCCTCCTCCTTTTCCTTTCTCTCCTTCTCCTCCAATTATTCTCCTCATCCTCTTCTTCTTTCTTTTTTTAGGCATGAGAGTTTTTTTTCTTTCTTGAGTTTTTTCTACTAAGTCCAAATCTTGGATTTGATTATAGTACCACCTTTAGGTGGACTCTCAGTCTGTTTATCAGATTTTGAATTTGAGATTTCTTCTCTGATTTAGATATAATTAGATGGTTGTGTTGCTGGTTTTCTTCTATGGGCGTAGATCTCAGAATGTGTGAACATCTCATAGACCTTAGTATCCCCCGTCGAGAACGCAGTCCAGGAGCATGTAAAGGCAATTGATATTGATGGCCCTTATTATCCTCGATGGTAATCCACAAATCATTTTTTGGTGTATTTATTATCAACTTTTCATCTCCTCTCTTTGAGGAGTTTGAAATTATAATCCTTTTTGTGCTATAATATATACTATTATTGCAACTTTTTACTTCCAGTAATGAAATTCCCTAGATAATCCTATTTTATCAGGAAAAAAAATTAACTAAATCTATAGTAAGGTAGACCTATATAATCTCTATTAACCAAAAAGAAAAAAAATCAAGGAGTTGTACACTACCAGATTCCATTTCTATTCAAAACACCTAGAGTTGCCAATCTATTCTCATAAGAATTCGCTGCTTTGAAATTAGGGGAAAAATAAAAAGATATGCTCTTAAATAAAGAAATAGCTCCGAGCCAATCATTCCTCAAACATAATGGTATATTTAAAGAGGATGATTGATGAAGATGAATCATCATGGAAGAATCATTTTATAGCTAAAATCGATGCCAACCATGTTAATATGCATCATAATGGCATTTTTAATAACCTAATCTCATATTTAATTTTTTTTTGAAGAAAAAAAAAAAGAGAATTGATGGTGTCCTCGTACTCCTTACCTAGCTTTCCTCTATCTATCATAGGATATTGAGTGGTATTAAAGGTGGAATGATAGGATGCATGTCCCTATATTTTCATCAGCTACTAGGAACAAAATCTCAACTTCAATCAATTACATAGGAATTATATATTATGGGAGAGTGGCCTCCACACTGTGTTATGTCCCCCGAAAAAGTGAATTTGAAATTATTTATGGATATCTATAAATATTGCATGAGGTCCATATTGTTAGGTATGCCCCTATCTAATAATAGTCTATTAGATGCTTTAGTGCTCCATTATACTTAATTAGTTGTCAGTTATCTTCTATCTTTAATTGATAATGGCCTCATGTGTCACTGCCTATTAACTCATCCTTTATAGATATTTTGATGGAAAATGTCTATAAATACCTAAGAAAATCATATTGGTCCCTCAGCCTGAGAATCTCAGTTTTTTTTGAAACTAAATACACTATTAGTAGAGATTCTATAAGGCTCAGAAGAGCCAATACTTTGAGCACAATAACTTCAGTGGACAGAGCATCAATGGTTGGAAGTAACACATCGATCTTTAAGCTTATTTCTACATTTGATCTTTTATACTCTTTGTTTTATTGTATAGTTAGGTCATATTAAATTTAACAGTTGGTATCAAAGCAGTTTTAGCCTCTACTTTGATGAGTTTCATAATTAGGAAAATTTTTGTCAAATAACTGAAATCAATTTTCAAAATCAAACTCTGATATTTAGAATTTATTGATGAAAAAAAGGATAAAAATAATTGGAAAATTGATTTTCTAACACTTTTTATGATTTTAAACGTTGAATTTAGTGTTTGGAGGGCTGACGAAGGCGGGTTTGAAACAGGTCGAAATGACCCAGGTCAAGGTTAGAAAATGATAGAAAACAACTGTTGTTTTGGCTTCATGGGCTAAAAAAGGACATGTCGTTCAATACTAGTAATTGTCATCTATAGTTTGAAAGTGATATCCAGCCGATATTTGGTTATAACAATACATTATTTTTTAGAAACTTTCACCGTTGTTTCCTGGAAAACGACATGTCATTTTTATAGTACCAATTTAAAAAAATATATATTTATGACTTTTTTTTCTAGAAACTGAAAGGCAAGTATTATTGCAAAAATTTCATGAATTTGCATATCTTATGAAATTTTTATGAATTTAAGATTTCGTGATAAATTCATTAGTTTTGGGTCCTTTTAATAAAAAATTCACAAATTTGGCATTTTTGAAGAACCAAATTATGAAATTAAGTTTTGGAATTTTATGTACTTATATTATGTTCAATATGTATAGTTTAGTTATTTTATACATATAACTCATATGAATAATTTTTGTACATAACATTACATATTGTTCATATAAAGTAAATATTGCTTATATTGATAACATGCAATTGAAAATGAATGTTATGTAAATAAAATTAAATTTCTAATGATCCATATAATTTTAATTAATTACAAGAGTAGCCACAATATTTTGAATTATGCAAAATTACTTATTAAGTGGTTTAGGATCACATATAGATAAATGGAATTTATTGTGATTAATCATGATTAATATAATAAATTTTATTCCACAAGAATTTTTATTACATTTGTATGATTAATTAGGATGAAATATCAAACTATATTTCTTAATTTACCTACATGAGTTAAGAAAAAGAATATGATTTGATAGTTTTATCATAGAGATATATATAAATCTGCTTGAATTAAAACTTTAGCCTACATATAAATTTTATATTACTAGATTCATAATTTTAAAATATGCTATAAGACTAGTAGTCTCAGAATTTTGAAATATAAGCATGTAAATTTAATTAATGCAGTAATATAACTTGCAAATCTTTTTGATATTAGATGTGATGTTCCCGAGTTCAAAGATAATAACTGTAAAACATGGAAGGAAAGAATTCTCCTTCACTTACACTTACAGTGTATGGACATTGATTATACTATAAGAAAAGCAAACCAACGATTAAAGAAACCAACACTACAACTCAAATTGCTCTTTATGAATAGCGGGAGCAATTTAATCGCCTCAGTATGAAATTCATAAAAACAAAAATCTTTGTTAGAATTCGTGATTCAATCGATCAACATGACAATGTTAAATTGCTAACAACTATTGATGAATAATTTGAGACTTCAGATAAAGCACTTGTCAGCATCCTGATTATGAAGTTTACAACTTTAAAGCTCACTAGTGTGAAAGGTGTATGTGAGTACATCATGCAAATGAGAGATATTACAACTCAATTAAAGACTCTTGAGATTAAGATGTCTGAGTTTTTCCCTGTGCACTTTATTTTGAACATCCTTCCATAACAATATGGACCCTTTAAAATATCTTAGAACACACATAAAGATAATTGGTTAATTAATGAACTTATAACCATATATGTTCAAGAGAAAGAGAGACTATTAATGAAATTGGGTGAAAGTGAGTTAATGGTAATACAATGAAAGAATCAAAAACAAGCTAAAAAGAAGGGAAAAGGTAAAATACTACCTCAAGCTAATATTAAAAAAGAATCCAAGTACTTCTTTTGTTAAAAGAAAAGATACATAAAGAAAGATTGTACCAAATTTCAGAAATAGCTTGAAAAGAAAGGTATTTCAATCTCATTAGTTTGTATGAATCTAATATGGTTAATATTAATCATAGTATATGGTGGATTGATTTTAGTTCTACAATCCATATTTCAAATACCTTACAAGATATGCAAAACCTAAGGAAGCTAGTGGGAAGTGAACAATACATCTTCTCAGGAAATAAAATGTGTTCACCGAGTCCATTGGAATATGCAGTTTGGTATTAAAAAGTGGTTTATTTTAAATTTAGAAAATACTTTTCAATTACTAGTTTTTCTAGGAATTTAATTTTAGTTTTTGTACTCTATGAATATTTCTTTAAATTTTTAGAGACATCCTTCAGTCCATTTTATGAATCTGATCTTATTAGAAAAGGTATATTTTCTGATAGTCCTTTTTCTCTTAATTTTCAAAATGATACTACTTATAACACAATGCATGTTCATACTAGTGTTAAATGATGTGTTATGATGAAAATTCCTCTATGTTATTTTATCGAAGATCAGGATATATCTCTATAGTAAGAATTAAGAGATTAGTGAAGGATGGAGTACTTAGTACTCTAGACTTTATTGATTTTGAAATTTGTGTAGACTGTATAAAGGGAAAACATATCAACAAAATGAAGAAAGGTGCCACCAAGAGGAGCACAGGCATATTAGAGATCATACATTCAGACATTGGTAGTCAAGATATAAACTCATATGGTCCAAAATACTTTATCTCTTTTATAGATAATTATTTACGATACATGTATCTACTTACTTCATAATAAGAGTGAAGCATTGGATACCTTTAAGGTTTTTAAAGGTGAAGTTGAGAAATAATACAGAAAACAATTTAAGATTGTGAGAACAGATAGAGGTAGAGGAAGTTATGGTAGATTCACTAAGGATGGATAAGCACCTAGTCTATTTGCAAAGTTTCTTTAAGAACGAGGGATAATTGCCCATTATACCATGCTTGACTCACCAGATCATAATGGTGTAATAGAAAGAAGAAACCAAATATTCATGGATATGGTACAAAGTATGCTTAGCAGCTCCAAACTTCTTAAATCCTTATGGACTAAAGCTCTTAAAACGACAATGTATATATTAAATTGAGTTCTAACCAAGGCTATCCTTAAGATACCATTTGAGTTATTTAAAGGTTGGAAATTGAGTTTATGACATATACAAATTTGGGATACCTGTCTGAAATAAGAGTTTACAACCCATAAGAGAAGAAATTAGACTCAAGGACCATTAATGAGTAATTCATTAGTTATGTCGAAAAGTCTAAGGGGTACAAATTTTATTATCCATCTCAAAGCACTAGAATTGTGGAATCAAGAAATGCAACATTTCTTGAAAATGACTTGATCAGTGAGAGCTATTAATCCCAGACTATCGTTTTTGAGAAAAATTATATTGATACTCAACCTTTTACCTCGAGTGATAGCTTGGTTATTATTGACAATATTTCTCAAGCTCAAATAAGTATTGAATAATTGATCATTGAAGTTCTATAAACTACTGAAAACAATCTAGTAGATTAAGTTGTTCAAAAAAATATTGAACATCTAGTTGAAAACATGTTCCTCAGGAAAATATTAGTCCAACATTAAAGAGATCTACTAGAATAAAGAAATCAACAATTTCTAGTGATTATGTTGTGTATCCACAAGAATCGAACTACGACATTGGAGCCGAAAATGATCCTGAAATATTTTCATAAGCCATAAATTGTAAAGAATCAAATTTATAGTACAATGCCATGAAAGAGGATATTGATTCTATGGCATCTAATAAAGTTTGGGATCTTATTGGGTTGCCTAATAGTTTAAAAGCCATAAGATATAAATGAGTCTTCAAAACAAAGGAAGACTCATTAGTCAATATTGAGAGATATAAAGCAAGACTCACTGTGAAAAGATTCACTCAAAAGGAAGAAATCGACTACAAAGAGACCTTTTCTCATGTATCTAATAAAGATTCTTTTCATATGATTATGGTATTACTTGCACACTTTGACTTAGAGCTACAACAAATAGATTTAAAAACTATTTTTCTCAATGGAGAACTAAAGGACGAGGTTTACATGAAATATCCAGGAGGATCCTCTAGTTATGGTGAGTATTTGGTGTGTAAGTTCAAAAAATCTATATATAAATTGAAACAAATATCTCGACAGTAATATTTGAAATTACATAATATTATCTCTTCATTTGAATTTATAGAGAATATTATAGATCAATGTATATATCAAAAAATTAATGGGAGTAAGATTTGTTTTCTTATTCTATATGTGAAGGATATTTTACTTGCAACCAATGATAAGTACTTGCTATATGAAGTGAAGCAATTTCTCTCTAAAAACTTTAACGTGAAGGATATGGGTGATGCATTTTATATCATTGAGATTAAAATACATAGAGATAGATTTCAATGTAATTTGGATATGTCTCAAGAGACCTATATTAATAAAAATATGCTTCTGTTGTTGGAATCCTTATGTATGCTCAAGTCTACATAAGACCTGATATTATGCTATTAGGATATTAGGAAGATATCAGACTAATCCAGGTATTAATCACTGGAAAGCTACAAAGAAAGTAATGAGATACCTTTAAGGAATGAAGGATTACATACTTATTTATAGACGACTGACAATGTAAAGGTGATTGGCTACTCCGATTCAGATTTTACTGGTTGTGTTGATTCATGAAAATTGATTTCTGAATATATTTTTATGTTTGTCGGTGGAGTTATATCTTAGAGGAGTGCAAAGTAGATTTTGACAACTACTTCCTCTATGGAAGTTGAGTTCGTATCTTGTTTTAAAACTACATTACATAGTATATGGATGAAGAGTTTCATTTATGTGCTTAAAATTATAGATTCAATTTTTAGGTTGACAAAGATATACTGTGACAATTTAGTGGCCGTATTTATGGCTAAAAACAACAAAAATAGTAGTCGAAGCAAACACATCGATATCAAGTATTTCGCTATAAGGGAATATGTTAATGATAAAATAGTGGTTATCAAATATGTTAGCACTGAAATGATGATTATTGATCATTTGACTAAAGGCATACCACCATTGAAATTTAAGGATCATGTAGAATGAATGCGTTGTAATTTTCATTGTAAGAATGTATATAATTTAAAATTTTATTATGTGATATTTTCTCGTATATAATTTTCTTTTGTGTATACATCTATTAGACTTGAGAAATATTATTGATGATTAGACCAAGAATAAATATAACATTTATTAATTAAGATAATATGGACTAGTGTTTATAGAAACGTAATACACTGTAATACATGGAAGATAATACTCAATTTCAAGAGGACATATTGCCATAATTCAGGTATTCTATTTCTTAAAAGCGATAATTGATGATATTTTATGGAAAAATATATAGACCAAGTGGAAGAATATTAGGTATTATTTGTTCCTATCTGATAATAGTCTATTATATACTTTAGTGCTCTATTATACCTAATTAACTGTTAATTATTTTCTGTCTTTAACTGATAATGGCCTCACGAGTCATTGCCCATCAACTCAATCTTCAAAGATATTTTGATAGGAAATGTCTATAAATACCATAAAGAATCATATTAGTCTTGATAGGAAATGTCTATAAATACCAGAAAGAATCATATTAGTCTCTAGACCTAAGAATCTCAATTTTCTCTAAAACTAAATACGCCATCAAAAGATATTCTATAAGGTTTAGAAGAGCTAATGCTATAACAATTTCAGTAAACAAAACATTAATGACCAGAGATAACACGTTGATTCTTAAACTTATTTCCACGTTTAATTTTATATGCTAATTATTTTATTGCATAGTTAGATAACGTTAATTCTAACACATATAGCTACGCAAAATTTTACAGTATAAATGTTTTGAAAAGTATACAAGCTAACGTTTTGTTGGGAAGCAGTGCCTCACGTCTTCATGAAAAAGAGGGAAAATGGAAAAAAAAATCCCCACTTATACATATATTTATTTTATCCAAAAGAGAATTACTGGTTAATTTCCCTCATACTACTGCATATTAGAATAATGCCACTATGGAGCCGCGAAAAGCATAGTCCTCAACTTACATCGAGTTAGGATCCAATCTATATTCTTTACTTCCAAATCAAAAAATAGAAAATAAATATCCGCCTTTTATTCTCACCAATTATGATAGTTGAGAATTATTTGAGCAAAGAGATGGAATATAAATATCTTGATGTTAAGGTTAAAGCATATTCACATTATGGCTTTACCTTTACTGACAAAACTGTAAAGATAGTACGTGCTAGTGAGTCTTCTTCTGAAATAATTAATTGTTTTAGAAATAACTGGAATATTATATCAAAAAAAGAAGAAGAAATAACTGAAATACACAAATGTGCACATAATAATGTGACATGTCTTTCAAATACTTATACTTTTTGAAATCCATCCATGTACACGAGTGACAGCAGCCATAAAGTTGTTTCTATATTTTGTATATGCGTAGCATCACTCTTAATTGTTATTGTTATTGTTGTTTATCAAAAAATTATAGCGACTCAATCAATGTTTTTTGGCTTTTTGTCACTTTAGTCAGATTTTGATGTATTCATTTGAGAATAAAAGCATATATGTAAACGTAATTATTTTATATTTTTTAAAAGCCTAGAGTAATGTGTCAAAAAAATAAATAAATTAAGCGGACACAAAAAATAGGCATCTGGTTCCAAATTGTACCGCCATAGTATTTACGTATAAAATTTTGTCCATAAGGTTTTAAAAAGCCATGTAAAGAACCAAAACGAAAAAACTGAAAGTTTTTTGTGACCATTTGGTGGGTACCTGTCGTTTTTGAGAATATTTAGATTAAGCAATTTTATTGATTTAATTTCTGATATAAGATGAATGGGGCTTCGTTTCTTATTTATTTATTTATTTTCTTTTTACACAAATCCGTTTTCATTTTATTTTATGTTCTATTGCCCCTTTTCTATTTCTTATTTGTTTCCCTGTTCATATTTTTTTTCCTTTCTTTCTTGTTTTGTTCTTTTGTTCCGGTTGGTATCATTAACAAACTAAGCTCTCAGACAGATAAACAACTCCAACATCTATTAATAAATAATAATTTTGAAAGTACTACGCACATGCATCCTACTTATAAACTATATTATTTTGCAGTTGATGTATCTCTCCTTATTTTGTTTCTATTTGTTAAAAATCTCAATCATAGAAAACACTATTCAAAATGGAAGGCAAAGCATATATTTATACATATATTTCTTTTTTGTTGGTAATATTTTCTGTTTTTATTTTCTTTTTCTGAGTGGAAAATATTTTCGATGTTTTTCCTTCTTGATATGAAATCCTTTTTTTTTTTTTTTTCTTTTACAGTTGTACGTTTATTTTTCCTAGTGACTGAATTTTATTGCTCATTTTCGTGTGCGGCTAGCATTTACTTGTTACACAACATGGATATATATTGACATGGACCATATTTCAATGACCACTCTATTTCTTTAATGTTGAATTTATGATGATCACACACCAAATGCCAAAGGCATCTTTGGACATCTCAACCAAAATTTGTGGACCAAAAGCATCATATGTTCTCTCAATTTTCAGCTTTCATTTTGGATAGTGATGTTTTTTGGATAATCTTATCCCGTATATTACTAGCATTTTCAGACAAATTAAAATCCAAGGCCTTGGTATCACAAATTCGGGCAATGCCAATGAAATTTATTTGCTTACTTTTCTAGTTTTATCTATCTATTAACACCTGCCTTTTTCCAAATCTTCACATGTGAATGTGCAACCTAAATGTAGGAAATTAAGTTTCATTGAAAAGCAGGTAAAGGATTAGGATATCGTGATTAATAACCACGTTCACTTTTAATATTAATCTCTATTTCTAATTTTCTGAAAAAAAAAAAGCAAACTAAGAATAATTCAACTTTTTTTTTTCAAAAAAAAAGGAAATAACGAAACGATAAGAAAATTATGCAATACAAAAAAAAAAAAAAGCATTATTGCTCTATTTTAAGAATTAATACTCCATAAAAACTTTCAACTACAACTAAAATTAACTTTTTGCAATCAAAATGGTTAATAACATTAATAGTCCTTGAACTGTACCTATTATATTACTTTAGTCCCTAAATTTTTAATTACACAATAATGATCTCTAAATTATATAATTATTATAACAATGATTATTTTTATCATATATTGTTAAATATTTAATAAAAATAAGTCATTATAAAACACATAATTTAATAATTATAGTCAATAATGAAATTTTGAATTTTCAACTTACACAATATGCTATCAAAATTTATACAATTATTGCAATAATAACTAATTTTTTTTACATACTATTAAATTTTTTAACGGAACGAGTCATATGCAAAGCATAATAACTATAACTAAGAATGAAAATTCTAACTCGTGGATTAAATAATACTAAATTATATGTTTTGTTTAAGACTATTTTTCTTTAAAAAATTAATAATTTATGACAAAAAAATTATTATTATAATAATTGCATAACTTATAAAATATTATTATATAAATTAAAAATTTAAGAGTCAAAATGTTATTATAAGTATAATTCAATAGGGATTAATAGTATTAAACCCAATGAAAATTTAGGATTAAAAAAAAATGAAATTTGAAGATAGTTGAGATTTGAGGGTTTAGATTATAATAAGAGGGAAATAAAAAATAAAATCACAAATAAAATCACAAATAATAAATAAAATAAAGAATAAGCAATTCCCACGCGAACGCGGCGACCGTACAACAACGTTTGTGTTATCAGAAAATTAGAATCATCAACGAGTCGAACACAACTCTAATATACGAAGATAATATTGCATTTGCATATATAGATACAGAGGCTATATATATATATATATATAAGGGGTTGTAATAACTAACGTTACTATTAATTGTAGAGCCAAAAAAAAAAAAATCAATTTTCCTCTCAAACCAAACGACACCCTCCGTCCATAGAAATGGGGTTACATACTCGCCGATAAATCGCCGGGAAAATCGTCGATCGCCGGCGGAATCTGCCCGGTTCGGATTCCGGCCGGGCTATTGGGTCAATTTTTTTAAAAAATATTTTTTTAGGTTTCAGAAATGGCGTCGGAAGATGTGGTGAGGAAGACGACGGGCAAGTCCGCGGTGTCCACGATCGTGAACCTCGCCGAGGAGGCGAAGCTCGCGAGCGAAGGAGTCAAGGCTCCTAGCCACGCTTTCCTCAGCGTCTGCAAGTCCCTCGTCGCCGGAGGAGTCGCCGGCGGAGTGTAAGTTCCGACCACTCTTCCGTATTCTTCGTTTCCTTCAACCCTTTGTCGCTTTTTGAAGCTTTTTAATATTGATTTATTTTTTGAAAAATTTTGAGTTTCTGATTTGTTGTTTTGTGTTTGATTTCAGCTTCATTTTTCCCTTTTGCAGAATAATAATAATAATAATTATTATTAGTATTATATTATTATTATTTTTCTTTTTCCTTTTCAATCTGATAGTTGTAATTTTGCATTTTATGTAATTCGTCTTTTGTATGTAAATTTTTATTCGGAGCATTAGATTTTGCTATGAGGGTAGAATTTCGATTTAGCAGTTTGGTAGTTAAAGGACAACAAATAGAACGATAAATTTCACGTTCATGAAGCCATTTTGGATTAATGGATTACAATGAATCTTGTGGTTCATCGCCTTTTGAATTTTTTCGACGCGAATTTCTACTTGATGGATTATTATCTTCGTCTGGGATGCTTGAAGCATTGAATTGGATGTCCGATTGTTAACCAAATTGCATTTTATGTTATGTATCAAAGTTTTAGGACTATGAATTTGCAGTGAAGTTTTCGAATGATCTAGTGATTCATGTAATCTAAATGTGTATCGACTTGCTTGCTGTAGGTCACGTACTGCTGTTGCTCCACTGGAAAGATTAAAAATTTTGCTCCAGGTTTCTCTTCTGCTTTGGACTGGAAATTGGGTGGTCTCGTTGTTAAAAGACTTGATTACAGTAGTCAGAAGATATTCAATTTAGAATTAGTCATATTTTTATTAAGCACACGACGACAATCATCGCTTGTTGGAGTGTGCTTTCTTTTTGATTTGGGTTTGGGGCCTGGGAAGCGGTTGTGAATGTGATGCACATTAGTAGAATGAGATAACGGGGCTTTTTCCTTTTTGGTTTAGCATTGATTACGATGAGATAATGACAGTTTATTTTTCAGATTAACTAGAGTAAATTGGATATGCATTCGCACTATGCAGGTTCAAAATCCTCATAGCATCAAGTACAGTGGAACAGTTCAGGGCTTGAAGTATATATGGAAAACTGAGGGTATCAGAGGAATGTTTAAAGGCAATGGAACCAATTGTGCTCGCATTGTTCCGAACTCTGCTGTCAAATTCTATAGCTATGAGCAGGCTTCTAAGTAAGCTTCTGATCGTCATTTCCTTTTTCCTTCCCCGTTACAGAAATCATTTATTCAGTAATTTCCATTGGCTTTCTAGGATTCAGATATCTGTTTATCCACAAGTTGAAAGTAATTTGGAAATGGAATGTATATCGTTTATTTTTGACACCTATGTTTAATTTTCTCTTCCAAACTTTTTGTTCAACAGGAGCATTCTTTGGTTTTACCGGCAGCAAACTGGAGATGGTATGATGATTTCATGCTCCTTCCATTCTATGAATGGTTTAAACTTGTGATTTATTTTTATTATTATTATTATTATTATTATTTGATAAGAAAACTTGTGAAAATTTTGTACACTTGAGCTTCAGTTGGTATGCATCAATTTATACTTTTATCATGTTTTGCATTTATTACGCTTGAGTATTCATAGGCTGCCATTTCGGCTTGATGGTTGCCATCTAGTGAAACACAACAAATTGATTTATGGGATTTCCTTGCTGGATTTGATTTAACCAGCACTGGTGTCACTGAGTCCAGTTTTTCCTTGCTGGATGTGATTCCACGAATTGATTTATTTACTCGTTTCGTCTTTCCTACTACTCATTTGTATACCTATCGTGATATGGGGTCATTGACGCTTTGTTGTATTCTCATGATCTGCTTCCATTTAATATTTTGGCGGTGAATGTGGAAGAATTAAATAAATGACTTTTAACTGTTTTATTTTGCTTTTACAGAAGAGGCTCAACTGACCCCAGTTTTACGGCTTGGAGCTGGTGCATATGCTGGAATTATTGCCATGTCAGCAACTTACCCAATGGACATGGTACGAGGTCGACTGACTGTCCAGGTATCATTTAAACATTCTGAAAGTTTGATATGAGATTGGTCCTGATTTTACTCGTTTAATGTGCAAGGCTCTTTCTTTATTGATTTTGATGGATTTAATTCATCTCGACCTTCTTTTCTCCAGACAGAAAAATCTCCTCGCCAATACAGAGGAATCTTCCATGCTCTTTCAACAGTTCTTCGAGAAGAAGGTTTCCGTGCTTTATACAAGGGCTGGCTACCTTCTGTCATAGGAGTTGTAAGTAAATTGTTCTGTATTTCTGGGAATTTCCTATACAAATATTATAGTCCGGGCCATATTTTCCATAGGGAAGACCTGTTTATTACTTCATTGCAACCTTTTTTTTGGTGTCTAAAGTTGCAGGAGAAATTGTATTTGTAAAAGGCTTAATGGGTACCTGGGAATATCTTGTGGTGTAACAGGTACCATATGTTGGCCTCAACTTTGCTGTATATGAATCTCTAAAAGACTGGTTGATTAAAACTAAACCTTTTGGAGTAGTTGAGGACTCTGAGCTCAGTGTGATGACAAGGCTTGCGTGTGGGGCTGCAGCTGGAACAGTTGGTCAGACAGTCGCTTACCCTCTTGATGTTATTCGGCGAAGAATGCAGATGGTGGGCTGGAAAGATGCTGCTTCAGTTGTGGCTGGTGAAGGAAAAGGCAAGACCCCACTTGAATACACTGGGATGGTTGATGCGTTCACGAAAACAGTTCGGCACGAGGGGTTTGGAGCACTGTACAAGGGCTTGGTCCCCAATTCTGTGAAGGTGACTATTTAGATTTCATTGCAGATCCTTAGAAAATAAAGTAGTTTTAATATTCAAAGGTGACAAGTAGCACTTAAGGGTGTTTAGCGGAGGTGCTCAATTTAATTTAGCATAGTTAAAGTTATATTCAGGATCCTTAATATGATTAAGCTTAATTAAGGAGGTTAAGAGTGCAAAACTCTAGTTTGGGCAATGTAATTTGTCAGCCATGGTGATTATTATCAGTTTATCACTAGTTTTTTGATCAATCACAAGTTCAACTGTCAATTCTCGTTCCCACAGTTTTTTATGCTCACACAGTGTAACATGACAACTTTGACTACTTGAGAAAACGTTGATCATCATCACACCTGTGATATTCAACATGTTTCTGTTGTATCCACCTATTTATACTTGGTCATAATTTTCAGGTTGTCCCATCTATAGCAATTGCGTTCGTGACTTATGAGAAGGTGAAGGACATTCTTGGAGTTGAGATGAGGATATCTGACTGAATCAAGATGACTTTCTATCCATTTTGATAATTTTCTGCTATTTTTTCAAAGGAAAGGAGAAGAATATTAGGAGAAGGTCGATTCTTTAATATCGAGGTAGAAGCCAAATTTCCAAATGCTCTTAGAGCCATTTTAGCACTTCTTTTATGAAAGCCGATGTAGTCTTAATAGCTTTGCTATTCTTGTGCTTTTGCATCGTGGAAATAAGTATTGCTTCAGGAAATCATCCGCTGAGGTGCCTTTCTGATGGCTTTGTAGAGTGTAAGTAAATTCTTGGTTAGACTTTCTGGTGATGGTTTATAAAGAAAATATGATTTTTATTCTTTTTACAGGTATTCCTATTGTCATACTCATTTATCTACGTCCGTTTAGTTTTAGTTTAAATCTATACTCTATGCACCATTGGTTGGCTTGTGAATTAAAAGTGGTTGCGTAGCATATGATAAACTCAAGTCAACGATGAGAGTGACCCTACAATTCTACATTTTGGGAAAATTGAATGCCATTGCATCATCCATGTAATCATGTTGGTTCGCATTTATTAGAAATATACGTTATACATCATATAAATTTATACGTTGTATATATATATAATTATTATTATTATTATTATTGCGCTATCACACATTATCGTTTGACTTATATATAAATCATGAGACTTGTTTAGTGATATTTAGCATTATCCAATGACAAATAAAACTATCCTGAACTCGCGTTAAGGTGTTAAAACTCATATCGTTGGTTTGAATTGACGTTGAACGCATTTGTCGCTTGGTCGAGTTTGGAACCTACAATCTCATGGGGTGAGGGACCGGAGGGTGTACTAATCTACGAAGGCTTTATATCCCCACGATACCTGTTACTGGTGCAATGTACCTTCTTTTTACTTGTTCAGGTAGTTTACTGGTAACGATACTATAGATACATAATATGGACAATGTTTAGGTTTTGGTTGGTAAAGCTATGTTTTCTGTTATAAAATTGAGAAGTTTCTAATATTTACATTTATATAAACGGAAACAGACCGTAATGAAATCCATATATCAACTCAAAATACCTACGAAAACGGAGACGAAAATTAGAGGGTTTAGCAGATGTAGCATTCTTATTAGTAAATGACCAAAGAAGCAAAGCAAAATTTGAACCAAACCCATATGATGATGTTTCTAAGTCTAAAATTTATATAAACACACCGACTGACCTCCTTTTCTTTTCAACATAAAAGAGAGAAAAAAAAATGAAATAATAGAAACAACCCAAGCAAGCAAAGCAATAATAACTAATCAAATTAGAAACATAAGAAAGCAAATGAAACTTCACCAA
>JXTB01000353.1:290221-304554 GCA_002914805.1 Parasponia andersonii
TTAGGCTGCTCTCTGGCCTCTCAACGGCGTCGTTTTTGACAGAACCTCCTTGAGATAATCATATCGGCTCCGGTGATAATCAATCCAAACGCAGAGTTGTCGTATGGCTTCTCTCTTCTCTTCACCTAGCCCCAAAATTCCCTCGTTCTTCTCTTCCATCATTTTCTCCAACTCTCCTACCTTCTTCTCAAGTGAGTTCACAGTCTTCACCAGCTTCTCCTTCTCTCTTTCTTCCTTTGTCGTTTTCACCTCTAAGTTCTCCACCTGGTTTAGCAACTCCAACTCATGTCGTTTCTTCTCTTGCACTTGCTCTGTAAGGTGACTGACTTGCTTCTTCAGCTTCTCATTTCTGTCGTTTGTTTCTTTGACCCAGTTCTTTGCAACCTGAACCTCATACGACACAATGAAGATAGACTGAACATGGCTTTTGTATTCATCTTCAAATTTAAGTATCAGTGTTTCGAGTCCACTTATGGTGTCGTTTGCTTTCTCGGATATATCTTTGATCATTCTTTGATGAGCAGTTATTGCTTGGGACAATGCAGCTATTCTGTCTTCGAGAGCTCTCTGTTCTTCTAGGAATTTCTGTTCTGCAATTCTGAAGCTTTCTTCTTTCTCAGTTAGTAGTTGCTCTGTAATCCGGAGCTTCTGGTTCGAGAGACGGAGCTTGACTTCGATGTTTCGAACATTATCGAGCAAAGTACGATGTTCATCTTCTTTGACTTCCAACTCTCCTTTCAGGTCTTCTATCATTATTTCCAAATCAGCTACTCTTTCATCTTTGGATTCAAATTTTTTACTGAAGTCTTCGGCCATTGTTTCGATCTTCCTTTCTGCAGCTACAAGGTTAGCTTTGCATTCCTGAAACCAACCATGGACCTGACTGTGTTCCTCGTTCAACTTGTTATGTGAATCCTCTCGTTCTTTCAGCATCCTCTGGTGATCGGCGATCGAGCTTGTTAATTCGACCTTGTGATTCTCCAGTTCAGTCAATCTGTCCGAAAGTTCTTGCCTCTGAGCCTGCAAAGAACCCAACTCCTTTTGCAGATCACTAACTTGTCCAGTTAAGGATATTATTTGAGCCGAAGCTTCGTTTTCCCCGCTTCTAAGTTTCTCCAGAAGGGAAGAGAACTCGCCCTCTTTCTCTGCCAAAATCTTCTCCAACTCGGAAACTTTGTCCTTTAGCCCCACAATTTCTTGTCTCGACTCACCATTTTCTTGGATTTGACTTCTTATTTGCTCCTCCAGTTCGTTGTTCTGTTTTTGAACAGAGTCAATCTTGAGCTCCAAGTTCTGATTTTCCGCAATTAAACTTTCTTTCTCTTCTAGAATTCTCTGTTGATCCAAACTCTTGCTTGTGATCTCCTCTTTCAGATTTTGGATCTGTATCAAGTACTCCGATATTTCTTGAGTCTTGCTCTCGAGTTCGGCTGCCAATTCAGTTTTCTGCCCATGGAGGGACTCTAGTTCTTGTTGCAACGAATTCACCTGATCCAGTAAGCCTTTGACTTGAATTGATGCTTCATCACCTTTACATACTATCTGCTGTTCCAGTTCGACTTTTTGAGCACGCAAAGAATCCATATCTGCTAGCAGATTATTAATTTGTGTCATCAAATCTGCTATTCTAGACGTTGATTCATTGTTATTGTCCTCAAGTTTCTTTGTGAGCTCTGAAAGTTCATCTTCTCTTTCTTTTGACATTGACTCGAGTTTTGAAATTTGGGCTTGCAGTTCTATAGTGTTGTTTTTTAGTTGAGTTGCTTCGACTTCCTTACCCTCTATCTGCACTTCCACATCTCTTTTTTCACCTCTCACTGACTCCAGCTCCAGTTTCAGGCCTGTAACTTGTGCCTCCAATTCTTTAATTCGGGCTGATGTTTCGTTTCCGTGTACCTCATGCATCTCAGAGAGAGTTGAATACTCCCTCTCCTTCACACCCAACGTCTCCTTTAACTGACTAGATTCAGCCAAGAACTCTTTAATTGTGTCCTGGGCCTGCTGAATCTCATTTGAAAGTCCTGAAATCTGAGCTTGTATTGTTACATTTTCCTCTCTTAGTTGTGTTGCTTCAGTTTCTTTACTCTGCAGCTCCAATTCCAGGCCTGTCACTTGTGCCTCTAATTCCTTGAGTCGAGTCGATGTTTCATTCCGATGTGTCTCATGTGTCTCAGAGAGAGTTGAATATTCCCTTTCCTTCGCACCAAATTCCTCCTTCAGCTGACTAGATTCTTCCAGTAATTTTTTAATTGTATCCTGAGCCTGCTGAATCTCATTTGAAAGTCCTGAAATCTGGGATTGTAGTGATACATTTTCCTCTCTCAGTTGTGTTGCTTCAGTTTCCTTACTCTGCAGCCCCAGTTCAAGGCCTATCACTTGTGCCTCTAATTCCTTGAGTCGAGTTGATGTTTCATTCCGATGTGTCTCATGCGTCTCAGAGAGAGTTGAATACTCCCTTTCCTTCACACCAAATTCCTCCTTTAACTGACTAGATTCTTCCAGTAATTTTTTAATTGTATTCTGAGCCTGCTGAATCTCATTTGAAAGTCCTGAAATTTGGGATTGTAGTGTTACATTATCCTCTCTCAGTTGTGTTGCTTCTGTTTCTGTGCTTTGAAGCTCCAGTTGCAAGCCAGTCACTTGTGCCTCTAATTCCTTTAGTCGAGTCGATGTTTCATTCCGATGTGTCTCATGCGTCTCAGAGAGGGTTGAGTATTCCCTTTCCTTCACACCAAATTCCTCCTTTAACTGACTAGATTCTGCCAGTAATTTTTGAAGTGTGTCCTGAGCACGTTGAATCTCATTTGAAAGAAACGAAACTTGGGCTTGTAGACTAACATTTTCCTCTTTCAGTTGTGCTGCATCAGTTTCTTTACTCTGCAGCTCCTGTTCCAGACCTGTCACTTGTGCCTCTAATTCCTTTATTCGAGTCGAAGTTTCATTCCGATGTGTCTCATGCGTCTCAGAGAGAGCTGAATATTCCCTTTCCTTCACACCAAATTCCTCCTCTAACTGACTAGATTCTGCCAGTAATTTTTGAAGTGTGTCCTGAGCATGCTGAATCTCATTTGAAAGACCTGAAATTTGGGCTTGTAGACTAACATTTTCCTCTTTCAGTTGTGCTGCATCCATTTCTTTACTCTGCAGCTCCTGTTCCAGACCTGTCACTTGTGCCTCTAATTCCTTTATTCGAGTCGAAGTTTCATTCTGATGTGTCTCATGCGTCTCAGAGAGAGCTGAATATTCCCTTTCCTTCACTCCAAATTCCTCCTTTATCTGACTAGATTCTGCCAATAATTCTTTAATTGTGTCCTGAGCCTGCTGAATCTCATTCGAAAGTCCTAAGATTTGGGACTGTAGTCCTGCATTGTCCTCTGTCAGTTTCTTTGCCTCAGTTTTTTCACTCTCAATCTGCACTTCCAGCTCTCTTTTTTGATCTTCAATTGACAGCAGCTCCAATTCCAGGCCTGTCACTTTTGCTTCTAATTCCTTTATTCGAGTCGATGTTTCATTCCCGTGTGTCTCATGTAACTCAGATAGAGTGGAATATTCCCTTTCCTTCACGCCCAGTGTCTCCTTTAACTGACTAGATTCGGCCAAGAATTCTTTGATTGTGTCCTGAGCCAGCAGAATCTCATTTGAAAGTCCTGAAATTTGAGCTTGTAGCGTTACACTGTCCTCTCTCAGTTGTTTTGCTTCGGTGTCTTTACTTTCAATCAGAACTTCCAGATCTCTATTGTCCTCTCTCAGTTGTTTTGCTTCAGTTTCTTTACTTTCAATCTGAACTTCCAGATCTCTTCTCTGACCTCGTGATGACTCCAATTCCAGTTCGAGCGCAGTTATTTGTGTCTCTAACTCCTTTATTCGAGCTGATGTTTCACTCCCATGTGTCTCATGTATCTCAGAGAGAGTCAAGTATTCCCTTTCCCTCTCACCCAATTTCTCCTTGAGCAGACTTGATTCAGCCAAAAGTTCTGTCACTGTGTTCTGTGACTGTTGAGTCTTATCCGAAATCTCTGAAATTTTCAAGGTTAGAGATCTGTTCTCCTCCTCTTTATCTTTCAGGGTGTTCTTTAAATTAGACACTTGCTGTTCTGCAGATTCAAGTTGCTGTTTTATATTGGAAAATTCCACTCTAATAGCTTCTAGTTCTCGCCCAAGTGCTGCCTTCTCGTCACTTAGCTGATCAGCCGCAGATTTAAAGTCTGCTGCAACCTTTTCTCCCTCGTCAATCTTTCTGATAGCAGATTCTTTCGCCTTGCTCAAGTCATCTTTCTCTTTCTCTGTATCTTCCAATTTTTTATTCAGATCAGCTTCTAACTTACGGAAAGTGTTTAGTCGTTCATTCAGTTCTCCGTTCTCAGTAAGAAGGTGTGTCTTTTCACCCTTTAACCCCTCGGCTTCACTCTTCAAGTCTCCAGCGATTTTCTCTGCTTCTTGCATATTGCTCAAAGCTCTAAAGTACTCTGAATTTAAGGATTCCTTTTCTTCAGTTGTAGCTGCCAGTTTCTTCTTTAAATCAGCATTTTGTAGATGAGCCGCTTCAAGTTCTTGCTTAATGCCATCAATTATTTCATGCAGTTCACTTTCCAATCGTCCGTTTTTGCTGCTTTTTTTCTTTGAAGAATCATCTGAGTCGGAGTCTGAGCTAGATGAAGAATAGCTGTCCTTTTCTTTTTTGCCATGAATTTTTTTCCTTAGCTCTCCAGTCAAATTATCATAACGTGCATAGAGCGATTGGTACTGTCTGTGGAAATCCTTGACAAGCTGAGCAAGTGGTTCCTTTTGGGAGTTTGCTTCTGGATTACCATCATTATCTTCATGCTCTTCATCTTTGATAAGCTCTAATATTTTATTCACCTTATCATCAATTTCTGCAGTACAGAGCAAAATTTTATTATTAATCTTGCCATCTGAAGCTCATTTAACCATAGTATTATCAAAAAAAAAAAAAATCGTTGTCAAATATTACAACGTCATAAGGAGTTGAAAGGTCTGATAGAATGTTAAATCGTTGTCAAATATTACAACGTCATAAGGAGTTGAAAGGTCTGATAGAATGTTAAATCGTTGTCAAATATTACAACCTCATAAGGAGTTGAAAGGTCTGATAGAATGTTACCTATTTTAGTTCCTTCCAGGTCATCATCTTTTTCTTCTTGAATATGATTTCCAAATAAGGATTTAATAGAATCCTTTATGCGTTGCCTTCTTCCCATCCCTGCAGTTTTCTGCCCACCCTAACAACTCTGTAATGGCAAGACAATCTCCATCCCAAGTCTGAAAAACACGTAACATATTTTTTCTCATTCGAAATTCAAATACCAAAAAATTAAAAATCCATTTAAAATACTAATACAGGTGAACAACAGATCTGATATTATTGTTATTCCTAACATTTGTCACTAGAAAAATTAGAAGGTGCAAATGGACTATCAAAATAAAGGTGTTAATAATTCGTTGTTTTTTTTCCCTTTGTTATTAATTACATTTACATGCAGAGCCGGTGCTACCAGTAACATACACTCATAACTCAGCTAGTGGGTCTTTCTTTATAGTACAATAAATTCAAATTTTTGGTGGACAAATAGAGTGGTACAGCCGTTAACCATAATGGTAATCCCCAACATAATTTATTTATTTATTAAAACAGGTACTCCAAAGTCCAAACACGAGGTTCTTCTGCTACATTAACCCTGTTCTAGGGCTAGGCGAACCAGTGGACTCCAAACATCCACGCAGGATCCTAAACCAGCGGTAGTATTATTAACACCCAATCACAACCAAGAAAATTAAGCTGCCCACTCTTAAGCTACTTTCAGAGGTCCCTAGCTATTCATTTTTGGACCAAACTAGGCTTCAGTCAAATGAAAGACCACGACAATAAAAAAATAATAAATAAGTAGACAAATAAAAAGATTGAAAAACTGTAAGAAAATGGTTAATGGAAGCACAAGCTTTCGCCGCCATAAACAAGGGGGTAAAAAGGGCTAAACATCATGATATCGAGAAAAAATAATAATTTGAATAATGTGATTTTTTTCAGATGATAAAATAAATGAGAGTAAAAAGACACATTAACAAATAATATAGAACTATATTGGACAAAATTATATCTTTTATACAGTTTTTCAAATGTGTAGCAGTACGAGAAAATTCTAACGTATCTTTTTTTAATTTTATTAATTTATTTAATTTTGTTGGAAAACTGAAAAAAGAAGAATGATAAGATAACGCGTGATTTTTTTTTTTTTTTTTTTGAGAAGATAACGCATGATTTTTGAAACCAGAGCAATACATACGTTATTATAACGTTTTTAATCAGGTACCACGTCAGATTTTCCCCCTTTTCTTAATTTCCAGGGGAATCCCCTCAGAACTCAGGACCTGATTTTTATTCAGAAAAGACAGATATCATATCAGAAGAAAATGAGCTGTTCTTTTTGTTTTCTTTTTTTTTCTTTTTCTTTTTATTTATTTTTATTTTTTAAATTTTGCTGGAAAGAGCTGTTTCTTGCATCAGATTATGCCATATTATTATGACTAACTTCAACAATAATAATAATATTAACAGTAATCACTGTAAATATATTCCTGTAATTTTTCATGGCAAATAAACAAAATAACCAATAAGCCCCTTTCATTACAGCAAGTGGTCAAAATCGGGAGGTAGAGAGACTGTTTACCTGAGATTTTCCCAAACTTTCCCTCTCAATTTTCCTCAGGAAACTTGGCAGGAATCGTAAACCTCAATATCCTGAACAATAATGGAGACAAACTAAAATCAAAACCGAATATATACACACATGTGTATTTTGCAGGAATCAAAACTGAATTTAATTGAGAAAATAAGCTAAAATTCACACAAAACTTACAGCTAGAACCATGATAAAAAATTATTTTACTCAATTGAGCAAATTCAGTTCATAAATTAAGTTTCAAAAACAGTGAAACAACCAGATTCAAATTCAAGATTAGACTTCATGAAAATAATCAAGAAGACCGGAGAGAGAAACGCTAGGAAAACAAAATTCAAGTCCGTAATATCAAATTCTCCGGTACAAAAACTAAACCAAAAAAAACCCAAAAAAAACCAAAAAAAAAAAAAAAAAAAAAAGAAACCAAACTAAAGCCTGGGAGACTAATCCGATCATAATCGGTTTCTACTGGAAACCAAAACTTCAAGAGCTTACTTTCTTGGCGGACAAAATTTCAACTGAGAGAGAGAAAAATTTTCGAATATTGAAAGCTATTTGATCGATTAAAGAGCGAAACATTACCTGAAATTCTGAGACAAACAACTCGTCGAAGAAGATGATCAAATAAGACAGAGTTGAATTTCAAGGCTTGAAGCTCTCTCCAATCCCACAGAGAGAGAGAGAGAGAGAGAGAGAGAGAGAGAATAAGTTTTTAATAAATGAAAGAAAAAAAAAAAAGTGGTTTTGTCTGGATCAGAAGCGGGGCTCAAGCAAGTTACCAGTCCACCATTTCTAGCTTCAAATTTTTTTTTTTTTTTTTTTTCAGGAAGGGTAGAATCTTTGGAGCTATTATTAGTAAACTTGCCCTTTGCTTTGCTGGTAATTTACCGTAATTGCCATTTTCGGCTTTTATATATGATCTGGCATTATAATTTCGTTTCTGTTTTTTGGGGTCAAAGTATCGGGAGAATATTGATGATTTCGCGTAATGAGATTTATGTCCTTTTCAGTAAATTCGGCGGGTGCGCGTATGATCTGTGTTTTGTTTGTCGTGGCCAGGTATTTGAATTTTTAGGACCTTAAAACAAATAATTGAAACTAAATAAACCAAAACTGTTTTATGGAAAACAACATAATATAATATAATGGGATTGTGATCGTGTGACTGAGCAAAGCTTATAAGAATATATTGTTGAACAACAAAGTAAACGGTGCAAACCCAATTTAGATTCACCAAAAAGGCCATCTACAACTATACATGAGAAGGTAACTGAAAATGAGACGAAAGCCAGCCTAACTTGATGAGTATGCAACGCCATAATATTTCTAGCGAAGAAATGAGAATGCATAATTAATTACTTGTTACCGGTTACATTGATAAGAAAATAGATAATGTTACGGACACTGTTAAAAATTTACAATAAATAATGATGTATCATAATTCTCAACAATACTTTATTCTAAATATAATATTATTATTTACAATGATAGAGATTCATGCTATATTATTTATCATAATTCTTAATAATACTTTATTCTTAATGCAATAATATTATTTACAGCTGTGGAGGTTCGTGCTATATTATTTAAATCAAGGTTTTTATGTAAACTATGCGTCTTGGATGTACACATAGCAGATTAAAAAAAAAAAAAAGACTACACTATTATTAAGTATATCCTAACACATAAATCCCTTATCAGTTACTTGCATTCAAGTAAAACAAAACAACAATGGCCACTATAGTTCTAATAAATAGTCCTGGTCCTGCATCTTGGACTCATCTTTGAGACCACTTGTTTGAGATGGTCAAACCGGCTGCGATGATAGTCAACCAATATACAAAGTTGCCTAATAGCCTCCCTCTTCTCATCACCAAGACTCAAAAGCCTCTCCTCCTTCTCCTTAATAAGCTTCTCATATTTCCCTGCTTTTTTCTCAAGTTGGTCAATCTCCTGCATCAAGTTGAGCTTTTCTCCTCCTTCCTTGCTCGCTTTAGCTTCCAACTTCCAAACCTTGTCTCTCAACAAAGACTCTTGTTCTTCTTTCTCATCTAGCCGTCCGATCAAGACATCCATATTATGCTTCAGTCTTTTTATCTCACCAGTTGTCCCTATAACCCATCTCTTGGCAAATTGAACCTCATTTGACACTTTTGCGATATGGACCAAAAAGTTGCCATTTTCTTTCTCAAACTTACCAACAATGGATTCTAAATTATTCAATGCACACTCTGCTGATTTTGATATTTCCTTTGTATTCCTTAGCACAGTTTCATAAGCCACAACCTTTTCTTCTAAGGCCTTATTTTCTTTTTCATACTTCTCTTTCATCTTCTTGTAGCTTTCTTTGTTCTCAGTGTTTAATTGTTCTGTTACCAAGATTCTCTGGCTTAGCAGGCGAAGCTTATTGTCGAAACTAAGCCGGAATTTCTCTGCCAAATCTTCCATCTTCCGTGCTACAATTTGAGGGTTTTGCTTGGTTTCTTTCAAAACAAGTCCCTTGATTGACTTCTGGATACTAATGTCCTGATCTGCAATCTTTCCTACAGACTTCATTTGACTTGTGGAGTGTTCTTGGTCCTCTTTTTCAGTTTTCAACTCCAATTGCCTTTTCTTGTGCTTCAAGGAATCTAACTTCCGTTCCATATTGTTAATCTCCTCTGTTAAAGTCAAAGTAGCCTTTTGGTCCTCCCTTTCCAATCTCAATCGATCAATCTCACTGACTGAATTATCTTTCTGATGAAGCAAAGATTGACCCTTCTGTTCTTCCCCCATTTTTTGTTCAACTAAGATCTTTTTTGCCAATTCTTCATTTAGAGATCCTATCTGAACCATTCTATCTGAACTTTTTGCTATTTTTCTCTCCAGTTGACTTTCCAATTCAGCCCTCTGCTGGTTCAAGTACTTCACTTCATGCTTCATAACATTGATTTGATCCATTAAGTCCTTCACTTGAACTGAAGCATTCTCTCTTTGGCATGCCAACCTTTCTTCCAATTCACCCTTTTGAGCATGTAAAATATCAATCTCCATTTGCATATTGCTAGCCTGCGTCATCAATTCTGCGATTTTCGACGTAAAACTGTTCTCATTTTTCTCAAGGTTTTTCAAAAGAACAGAATTTTCGTCTTCTTTATCTTTCAAAATTGATTCAAGTTCCAAAACTCGAGAACGCCATCCTTTCCTTTTCTCCCTTACCTGTTTATTCTCATCCCTTTTTGCTTCTTGATCGGTCTTCTGGCTGCGTAATGACTCCAGTTGGATCTTCAAACCTGCTAACTGACCCTCTAACTCTTGTGTCCGAGCCAATGATGATTCTGCTCTATTAGCTTTAACTTGAGCTGAAAGTTCTCTCTCTTTCTTATCCATTTCCAACTTTAAGTCTTTGTTAATGATCTCAGCTTGTCTGATTTTGGTTAGAGCAGCTTCATATTCTGATTTCAAAGTGTCCTTTTCAACACAGACTGAAGCCAGCTTATTCTTAAGTTCAGCAACTTCAAAACTTGCTGCTTCAAATTCCAATTTTCCGCCATTGTTAATATCGATCTCCTCGGACGAGTAATACTCAGAGTCTGAACTGGAACTGGAAGAACATTTCTTCTGTTTTATGCCATGATTTACTTTTGTTCTTGACTCTGATATAAGATCATCATACAACTCATAGAGTGACTGGCATTCCTTGTTAATGTTCTCAACAAGTCCTAGTAGTTCTGTCTCTTTCTTGGAAGCTTTTCGCTTTCCCTCTTTCTTTTCTTGGTCTTCGTTCTTGATAAGCTTCAAGATTCTTGTCACATTCTGTTCAATCTCTGAAATTGACGATTTAATCAGAAGAAACTAAAACTTGACATAATCATATAATGATGTTTTTTGTAACTTCAAAAGGCAGAGTTTTTTTTTTCAATGAAATGCATATTTTTCTTCTTTTAAGTTGGATAATCTTTTACAAAATTATTCTCTGGGGAAAAGGGTATCACTGATTACTCATTTTTCAATCTTTTTTGACAATAAATGAAAACTTTATGTAAGGTGATAATAAGTTTTATGTATTTGCAGGAGCAAAAAGATAGACTAATTTTCAAAGAAATCATAAATTTGGTGTTTTTGGGTCAACATTAAGCAAAGTAGATAATGCATGAGATTTTCCGAAGAAATAACGTCCACCTGCTTTAGTCCTTTTCAGCTGTTCAGTTTTTTCAGGATCAATAACTTGATTCCCAAACGACTTTGTTATCTCCCTCAACCTGTTTAACATCTCTATATGTTGAATCTTTCTTCAGTAGATTTTCACATATCAGCACACTTCAATAAATATAAAGGCTGCAATTTCCTTCTTGAGTCTTGACAGACCCGATATCTGCAAAAAATAATAATAATAATAATAAATAAATAAATAACAAAGAAAGTAATTAAGAACCACTAGAATTCCAACAGTGAAAAAATAACAAGCCTTTAAATTTCAGGTATAGCTATTAAATATTTATTTCATCCCAGACAATAGAGCCAGTTATCATAATTCTTTATACAAAATATTCCCTCTTGGATATTTACCAATAGATTTGTTAGCATATAAATGTGAATTAAGAAGCCTGGGACTCTGGCAACAAATCCTTAGGCGTTAATGGTTTTCAATATAAATGAGCCAGCAGATGAGTAAAGATGACCAACATTTGAATTTTCAGAAAAGATATTTAATGGACCACCTTTACAAATGTTCAAGTTCAATATTCATTCCTTTTGGGTTTTTCTTCCAGTGAAAATAAAGGAAATAAAAATAATGCATATGAAATAGTAAATATCAACTTCACACCTTTTGTTATCTAATTAGTACTAGATTACTTCTTATACAATAAAACAAAGAAAAATCAACCAATTCATTTAACACTAAATTAGCAACAAAGAGAGAGAGAGAATAAAATCAAAGGCAATTTTGGCATTGCCCATTTCATCTTTTATTCTTTTAATTGAAGAAGTGCATTAAGCATGAGATGTCAACTTCTTTTGGCAACAACCTAACCATTTTCCTCAAGACAAATGTAGCATAATGTAAACTCTTTCTTATCTAGGTATTGCTTACATTGAAAGGTTTCCAATTGTTATTGTTTTCAATTCTAAAAGCTTTATTTTACCATTTTCTCAAAACTGTATATATCTTATTATATTGCATCTTGAAACAAACCCCACACAAATTGTTTCCACGCACAAAAGACTGAAAATAAATAAATAAATAAAAAGGATTTATTTTTTTCACAAAAATACAACCAAATAATGAGAGATAATGAGCATCGCCAAGCAATAGTCTTTTCAAGAGAACAAAAAAGATAAATAAATAAAATAGAGTTTTGTTCATCAATAAAGGAAGTTACAGAGACATCACAATATTGCTACATTTATATATTTTCAGCAATATGAATCAACATCTTGTAACCTCCCAAAAAAAAGGTCATATAATGATAGAGTATACTCTTGATGTGACTAATTCAGGTCCTTAACATTTCTAGATTATATAACGTTTTTCAAAGATTCAAAGAAGTCCTTTTCCTCAAAAAAAAAAAAAACAAAAACAAAAACAAAAAACAAAAAACAAAAAAAGATATAAAGAAGTCCTACTATCAAATTATGAATGTGCCTGTTGCTTTTTTATATTTGGTTTCTAGTAATGTTAGTGTGACATACTGCGAATAATGAAATAAATTCCGACAATTAAACTTTTTATCTAACTTAATTTAGAGAAACTCACGACACCTTAATCCAAACAATCTAGTCATAAAGAAAGAGAAAATTGCATAAGAGAAAATAATTTCTATAAATAAATCGAACACCAAGGAAAAATTAAAAATCACGCAAATATTATTATAAATCTGAGGTGTTGGAACAAAATGATTATGGGAAATTCAATTATATATTTCTGGTATTAATGGAACAAAGCTGAGGTGCAAGCCGAATCTATTGAAAAGAGAACGTTTAATCACTAAAAAGTAAAAACACTAATAATTGAGCTATTTCTCTTCACAGATATTAATCGAGCATTTGCATTATGCTCATTCGAATTCAGGTCATACATAATTAGCAAAATCTAAATATCCAAAATAATAATATATAAATCTCATTTCCAAATAAATATTAATAAGAAGACTAAAAAAATTATTTACCTTTCAATTGATTGCGATTGCCACAACGATCTTGAAAGAAAGGGGGAAAAAATCATATATAAGGGGGGGAAAAAAATTTAATAGTGAAGGAAATTAAGAAATGAGAGAGAAAAGTTACCGCAACTTTTTTCTCCTGGTGTTGGTTTTTGTCCTTCTCAGGGGAATCGTAATCTTGGCGCTTCTTTCGATGAAAATGCCCCTTGATTTCCTCAAAATTACCAAAATATGAATTTCTCGTTATCTCATTACCCAAATAGAAAAACAAAATGGCGTGATAAATTTCCTTGCCAGGCCCAGAGACCAGGAATATTATTGGGCACTCAGCAGTCAGCACTCACTCGTATCTGACGCCACGTGGGGTAATCCCGCGCTTTTTATTTTCATTTTTCTTATCCTTATATCTCAACTAGTCATATTGCGCTTTGCCCAAATTAGTATTAATAATGGATTATTAAAACTTAATTTATATTAATATTGGATTAATTAAATTTTAATTTATAGATAAATTTAATATATTATAGTATTAAAGAATGTATTTAATTCTGTATTTATTTTGATGAGACATATATAACACAATTATTTAACGTTCTATGAATTAAATTTAATATAAAGTTTCATTAATATTAAATTAAATATTATATTATATAAAATATTAAATAATATATTTATCTCTTCATACGAATTTAGCATAATTATTTTTTAAATGAACTAAATTTATTAGAAGGCATCATTAATATTAAATCAAATATAATATTATTTAATACATATATATGTTACGACCAATCATAACATGAAAAAACAATAATAGAATCAATCATATTATGAAAAAATAAGAGTTAAATTAAAAATTTTAAGAATTTTCTAAAAAATTTAAAAATAGAATACTGATAAAAGAAGCTATCACATTTTTTGTACACTCTCTCTGCTTCAAGTTCAATATATTACAACATTAAAGAATGTACTCATCTCTGTATTTATTTTGATAAGATGAATGTAGCACAATTATTTGATGTTCAATGAATTAAATTTAATATGAGGTATTATTAATATTAAATTAAATATAATATTACATACAATATTAAATAATGTATTTATCTCTATATTTATTTTGATGAGATAAATCTAGCATGACTATTTGTTCGATGAACTAATTTTTTATAAGATATCATAAATATTAAATTAAATATAATATTATTTGATATATATATATATATATATTACAACCAATCATAGCATAAAAAAAATAATAATAAAATCAATCATATTATGAAAAAATAAGAGTTAAATTAAAAATTTTCTAAAAATATTAAAAATATACTGATCAAAGAAGCTATCACATTATTTCATTAGTCGTTATACCGTGTTTTGCGCAAGTTGGTATTAATGTTGCATATATTAAGCCTAATTTATAGTTAATTAAATATATTACAATATTAGAAAATATATTTATCGCTATATTTATTTTGATAAGACGAATATAGTAAAA
>JXTB01000353.1:304594-326956 GCA_002914805.1 Parasponia andersonii
AAATTTAATTATGTCTTTTGGTTTGTGTAAAATTACACATTCACATCTTAAATCTCTACAAATTTGTACCTCTTACATATAAATTGACTAATAAATTTCTTATTAAATGCAGAATCTGAATTGAGAATATCTCATTTCTGCTGACTAACATAAAAAAGTTATTGAAAATAACTTACAACAGTTAGTACAAATCTAAATTAACCAATAAATTTCTCACTAAACATGAAATCTGAATTGAGGATATTCTTGTCGGCAAGACATTGAACTTGGTTTATAGTCTAATGAAAAAACATAATAATAATTATAGAAAGACAGAGACCTTAACTAAGTATATACTTATATATAAACTATAAATTATGAAAGATTAAGCATTCTAGGGTCATATTTGGCCATAACATACTTGTCTCATCAACAAGGAAAGAAAAACGCTAAAGAGAATATTGCTGCTGAGCATCTCATGACATGAGACTTGGGTTTTTATTTCTTTTAGATAGAATAACCATTTTTCTCCTCTAGACATTTCCCTTTTATGAAACTAAAAAGAAAAAAAGCTCACATACATTTGAAAAATAACAAATATATTATGTTGTAATAACATCCAATATATAAGGTTACAAACGAATATAAAAAAAAAATATAATAAACTTTAAAACAAATATAATGTTATCAAAATTTTGCTCTAAACTTCAACGAAATTTCAGTAGCACTTCGTATATTCTGTAAAACAAAATATTGTTAATCACCAAAGTCTATGTACTACACAGTGTCTTTAAAATTGATTCGTTTCCTCTGTCAGAATGTTTGAGGATTTTGTAAGCGACAGTTTCCTAAGATACAATGACCAAGAACAACAAGAGAAGTAGTAACACCTCTATTCTACGAACTAAATTATTATGAACTCCAATATCTTAAGAGATGTAGCTTCGAAATTCTTAAATATTTGAAGAACTATAGTTAGAAACTCGAAGAACCAAAGAATACTAGGAATTAGAGACTCTAAGAAAGAATGATAAAGAAGAGAGAATAAAAAAAATACTTTTGATTTGTTGATGTATCAAATTAGGAGGAGAAAATCTCTTTTTATAGTTTCTAAAATAGGGTTATATACCTTCTGCATGTTAATACACCATAATGATCATGAAGCATAATTAGTCATTTCTCTTTTATTTCCTTTGTCTCATTTCCTAGATGAAACTTGTCATGATTTGACACGTTATATGCTTTTAGGACAATAAACTTTGTTGGATGAAGAAAATCTCATCCAAATCTTGCATATATACATGGATACTAATTGACACCTATTGAATGAAATTGATTTCCTAAATATATATACATTTATACAATACAAGATATTTTACTCTCTGTGAATTACTGGGTCTAATTTTTAAGAAAAAGACAAGGGGTCTACTCTAATTTAGGAGAAACAATTTTAAGAGTCAATTTTCACACCAAAACCATAGAATGTCACACTGTAATAGTAACAATCATATTGTAATTACGTATTTAAATAACAGAACATCGTTTGGAAACGTCTTATCTGTCTATTTTAATTTACATTTGTAAAAATTTATTAATTTTACATTAATCATGTCCTTGTAATACTTGATATTTTCTAGTATATTTAGTATTTTATTTGCAAGAATGGATCCATTCACTAGAGATTAAGGTCCCACAACTACTCCAAAAATCATTAGTGGCCAAAGGAAAAGACGAAAGGTGGGGATTAAATAGGGCAGAAGTTCAAAGTCTTACACAATTAGAATGATTATTTCAGCGTCCACATGCAAATTCCACGTTATCATGTGATATGGATGTGGCCACGATTTTATTTTATTGTGTTTTTTTTTAATTTTTATATTTTATCATAGCGATCATCACTGTCTTTTAAAAGGGGTCTAAAACGTCATACTGAATGGAAACAAAGATTTTAAGAAAAAATATAATATTGGAAAGCTCTTTTTAAATTTTGAAATAAAATAAAACTTTGAACACCTTTGATATTGTTACGTGGGACACACAAAAAATTACAGAAAGCATTGAGGATGATGAATAGGGAAAATGATAATAAAGTTTGCGTGTTATGAGTCATGTACATATTAAAGTATGATATCGCGGAGCTAATTATGTCCACTCGAGAAAAGGCCTCGAGTCCTTGACGGCCCAATTAGGAGCTTTAGAAGGGATTGCATTGGGAACGTGATGTGGACTGTATAGGGTCCTTCTTTAAAGTGGAAGAAAAGGACAAGAAATGGAATAATTGTTGTGTGGTTTTCACTCAATAAAAGATGTTCATATGGTTTTACAAGTCTACCGAGTAAAAAACTCAATCAAAGAGCTTAGTTGAACAACTTCATTAGGGTTTAGTTTGGCTCTTGGGGCTAGGAGAAATTTCCCCCCTCGGTGTTTTTGAAGGTCAAAAACAATATAAGGTACATTTAAAAATGGATCAATGTAGCAGTTATAAACATAATCCAGAGATAATTAATTGCACCTACTTCTAATATTGATTCCTTCTCCACGAGTAAAGAAGAAATGGTTAATGTATTAAAGTCAATAGAAAAAGGGGAAAAAACAAAAACATACCAAAAAAAATTAATGTATAAAGTTAATAAATAAGGGGAAAATAAACTTTTTGATAAAAAAAAAAAAAAAAGGGTTTTGGCACCAATGGTACCTGAACTTTTTAAAATATGAAAGTTTGGTCCCTTATTAAATAAACTGCCAAATTGGTCCCTAAATTTATGTTTGACTGAAAATTCAGTCCAATCGCTAAAACCACTAAAGTTTGGATTTGGTAAAAAAATTTGAAACAAAAAAGGCCCAAATTTAATTTCCAAGTCAAAATTAAGGAGACAAAACAAGAAATTGAAATGATAAGATAGCTAAAAGAATATCAAACTTTATAGCTACTTTTTCAGTTTTTATTTCAATTTATGTTTTCCAACTAAACATGTGATACACACACATGAGAATTTTGTCTAAAGTTTTGACAATATTAGTGATTTAGACTAACCTATCAGTTAAATGAAAATTCAAGGATTAACTGTCCTTTATTAAATTTAAGGACCAAACTATCACATTTTGAAAAGTTCAGGGACTATTGGTGCCAAAAATCGTAAGTAAAAATGTCAAACTAAATTGTCACTTGAATGAAAATTCAAAGACTAACTCGGTCATTTAGTTAATTCAAGGAGCAAAATTTCACATTTTGAAAAGTTTGGGACTATTAGTGCCAAAAATCCTAAATAAAAATGTCAAAAAGCTATTTCTCCAGCGGGTCGATTCTGAGAGGTCCATTAAAAACAATGTTTACTCAAATGAGAGAACAAAGAGAAATTAGGCCTAGTACCCGTTTTTGTGCCTTATATTTCACAAATACCCATTTTTAAGGTACATATTTTCATGTATAAAATGTGTAGTATATATTTTGAAATTTATACCGATATTTATGTATAATTTTAGTTATGTGAAATACATTTCAATTATAAAATATTTGTGGTGTCCATTTATCAAAAAACAGGTAGTTATGAAATAAGAATAAAAACATGTATTTATTATGTACTTTCTCCCCAAACAAATCAAACATATTATTAGTTAAAACTTATTCAAATTGCTGTTTAAAATACTTGTGTATCCATTTATCAAAGGGTTTAATATAAAAATGATCCCTAAAATATACTCATTTTATTACTTTTCCCACTAATTTTTAACTTACATAGTAATTGCTTATGAATTATGCAATTATTTCAATAATGGTCCCTTTGTCACAAATTGTTAGTTTTTAATAAAAAATAATTATGGAGAAAGTGTATAATTAGGCATTATTTACTTTATAAATCAGAATCTCGTTCATAGTTATAGTTACTAAACTATATACTTTGTACATGACTTATTTTTTTAAAAAATTTAATAATTTATGAAAAAATGATCATTACTATAGTAATTGCATTAATCTTAGTAATATACACGGTGTAAATTAAAAATTAAAAATTTCATTTTTTTTTAGCACAAATACCAAATCGTATGCTCTGTAATAACTTATTTTTGCTAAATATTTAACGACTTGGTACAAAAAAATCATTATTACAACAACATAATTGATAGACCATTACATGATACTTGTATAATTCATGCACTATTAATATCATTCACCCTTAATCATAAAATGAGTATTTATGAAATAAAATCAAAAATAGGTATTTGTGTACTTTACCCAAAACAAATCAAAACATATTATTATGTTAAAACTTAATCAAATTGCTGGCTATGGGGTTCGAACCCATGCGCACTTCTGTGCAGAAGATCTTAAGTCTTCCCCCTTGACCTCTCGGGCAAACCAGCTAATTTATACTGTATTCCCCAGTTTAGATAAAATACAAAAATAAATAACATTATTATTCCAGTTTATGGATTGATTTTCACTAGCTTATACTCAGACTTGGATCTTATTACTACATAGCTCTATTGGACAATTAGCAATCTAAAAGACGAATTGAATCAACGCTTTAATCTGCGTGGTAAGAGATCGAGATCACATTCTTTCCAAAACAAAAGAGAGAGAGAGAGAGAGAGAGATCAAGGTCACATTGCATACACTGATTAGCCGACCTGATTAGCCAACCTGGGGAGCTCGAGGCTAATCAAAAGAAAGTAGAATCAGGCCCCAAAAATCAGTCTAAAACCCAATACCCTAGCTCTAGCTCCACACTCTCTATAATAGACCTAGAGTTGAAATAGTGTATGAAAACCACTGAAGAAACTCAACCATCCGGGATTGCAAGGCACTGCAGCCGTTGATTCCGAGACAAGCTCTGAACAACCTTTAAGAGCCATCATTAATAAATTTTACTACCAAGGTTTTTCCTTTTATAAGTTTATCACTCCAGGTTGTTCAAGTTGTAATCTGAAGATTGACAGGATATTCTAGGTCTGTAAAGGAGTGTCTAAACTTTAAAGCTTCTATTGAGGGTTTTCACTATAATTACCACAACGGGGTTAAAGAATGCAGTAGATGACTTTTTTGCTGTGTCACTACAATTAGATTTAAGGTAAAACTCAGTAATTCCTTGTCTTCCTAACAGGGGCAAGAATCTATTGGACATACACAAGGCAAAATATACTCAAAAAAATCAATTCTAAAACAAATTAGCTAGTCGTATAAACAATCATAACTTTAATCTTCGTCTGTAGAAACTTTTTGCTTCTTCCATTTGTAGGCAGCTTCCAAAATCTTGAGATTTGTGGTCTGTGTCTCCTCTGGGAACAGGTAATCTATGTACTCCTCATACCTGCCAATTCAGGAATGTTAAAACATACACAAAAGGAAAAATATACAGAGTGCCAATTCAGGATTTGTTACAACATACATTAAACGAAAGACAGGTAGAAAGAAACACCCAATGTTTTGAAACACGATGGCCAATATTTGAAAAGAAAATCTTGTCTGAACTGCAAGCTAAGTAGGCCTATTTAAACCGGAAAAATAAAAAGGAATGACTAAAAGTAAGTTGGTCACATACCCAGCAGGACCATCCTCGGTCATTATTTGCTTCCTCTTTTTGAGTTTCTTGGGCAGCTTAGACTGGACGATGCTAACATCACCAAGTTCCCCAAAACCAGCCTCCATTTTCAACCACTCCTCTAATAGCATAGCTCTTTCTTCCTTCAACTCAGGTGCTGCTGTTCTAAAGTAATTAACAGCCTTCTCGAAAACCCCTGATACACACAAATAAAAAGCAAAATATAACAGTGAGACTTGTTTGATGGCTACGAGATGCAAAAGTAAACTCACTCTAGAATAGCAATAATAACTACAATACTAAAATATTGTAAGGAGAGAGAACTGCTTACTCCTTGAACACTGTAGGCATTGTTTCTTCTTTTCATGAAGATAATCTTCTGTCAAATCCGAATTTTCATTGCTGTCTTCCATGGCAGATGCCTCAAACTGAGCATAACTGATCCACACCTTCAGATGCTTTGTCCGGTCTAATAGTCTTTCATAAAGTTCTCTGGTTCTTTCAAATTCATGCTCTGATATTTCAAATTCGATGTATGCCTAATATCAAACGAAAAAACAAAGTATAGGTAAGAAATAACAATGCCCTTATCTTTTAAAAAAACCGAATGAATAATCTCAAACCTTTCTTAATTAAAACGAAGTCATGCTGTATTGCAGAAGAACGAAATTCTAGCATCATATAGACAAAATGGAGACCGCTAGAATGTAAAGAAACAAAGACAGCAAGAGAAGAATACTGTGTCCCAAAAAATATAGGGGACTGCTAGAATGCAACAAAATTAAGAAAAGAGCAGAAGACCATCCTGTCCCAGTGTATATATGGTTAAAGAGAGGTGAAAAACAAAAATAAATAGAAAAGGACTGAGATCATCAAATGGTAGGCGCCTGTACATGGAGCCTTTCCTACAATTTCTTCCAAATCAAATTAAAAGTCAGAATTAAAAGCCCAGACTGCAGAGAACCAGTGCAATTAACTAATACTGTTTATAACAGGAAGCAAAGTGGACTAAATGTAAGTCACATAGGAATTGTACATAAGCTTTTGATTAAAGTTAAAAGTGGATATAGCGCGATGCAAGTACCTTCCACAATTCTTCTGGCATGTCTAGTGCTGGTTGAGCAATTGCAAGTTCAAATATGCCTCTTGCTCGTTCTATCTCATACAAAGATTTCTCTAATTCAGCATACTTGATCCATGCATAGCAATTCTCAGGAGCCCACTCTATATATTTTTCGTATAACTTTCTAACACGATCTATGTTTCCAAGCTGCAGTTCAATCTCAATATACTTCTTAAATATCTGTAAGTTAAGAAAAACAAAAAAAGGATTTTCTTCAACATCTGTTAGTGAAAAACAACGAATATCGTTAAAAGATTTTAGAACAAAACTTCGGTATGAACATAGGCATAATCTTTCTTAGCAAAGAAAAAAATGTAGTCATTCATTACCTTATCTTTTGGAGCCTTTCCAATTGCATTACCTAGGATCAGCCGCGCACCTTTGAGATTGAGTTGACGAATCTCAAATTGGGCAGCAAGAAGCCATATCTTTGCAAATGAGAACTTCTTATGAGGAATCAACTTGAGACACTCCCTACAAATTGATAAAAATTCAAACATGAAGACTGAACAAGTTTCCTCACAGTAACCAATTCCTATAAAACTAAGAGAATATTACCCGGGTATAAACCAAAAGACTACGAATAATTGTCAAGTGCATTCAGATTATCAATATCCATAGAAAAACCAAACTCACCTATACACTTCTCTTGTTCTTTCTACATCATCAGCCTCAAGCTCCTCATATAAAGCATAATTAATCCTATAAATTAACACATCAACAAACAACAAAATCAGCAACCCCATCTCCGCAAAACACGCAAATATGAATCTTAAACGCAATTTCAACAAAAAAAAAAAAAAAAGAAAAAAAAAAACACTTACCATAAGTAAATGTATCTTTGCCAATACCGTTTCTCCTCGGCCGGAGGAACATTGGCTATGGCTCTCTCATAAACTTCTCTGACCCTATCCTTGTTACCAACACTCTCTTCCAGTCTAATGTAATCAAACCAAGAGTCATAATTCAGAGGATTCTTCCTCACCTCGTCCTCGTACTGAAACCTCCTCTTCCCAACAATGGCATCCTCAATTCCTTCCCTATTCCCGTACTGCTTCTCGAAGGCTAAAAACTTCTTGTACAGATCCTCAGCCCGCCCTTTCGGGATATGATCAAGCGCAAACTTGTAAATGCACCTCGCCCGCTCCGTCTCCTTACACCGCTCCTCGAACTCCGCAAACGCCACGAACAAGTCCTCCGCCTCCTCGTCGTCCGCCAGAATCTCCACAGCCCTCTCATACACATTCCTCGCCCTCCCAGCCTCACCATTCTTCATCTCGAACTTGGCGAACCGAATCCACGCCCCGACTTTCGGGTGACACCGCACGAACCGCTCAAATATCGCCCTGGCCCGCTCGACCTCGTTGTAGCGGAGCTCGAATTTGATGTAGGAGAGCCACCCCTGCTGGTCGGGCATCCAGTTCATCCACCTCTCGAAGATCTGCCTGGCGCCCGCCACATTCCCCAGGACCTCCTCCATGTGAATGTACTTGTACCACAGCTGGTCGACCCTCGGCAGGAGCGAGACCGCCCGGTCCCAGACGTTCCGGGCGTGGTTGATGAACTTGTTCCGCATCTCGACCTCGGCGTACTTGAGCCAGAGCGTGTGGTTCTTGTAGTCGACCTCGAGGGCCCTCTCCCAGACGGAGCGGGCCCGGTTGAAGTCCTTCTGGGACTCCTCCCACTGCGCGTACTTGACCCAGACGCTGGTGTTCCACCGGACGCGGCGGATTAGGTCCTCGAACTCCTTCCGCTTGCGGAGGCGGTAGTCGGCGAGCTCGGTGGAGTCGGTTATCTTCTGCTTGGGGGGGCGAATCTCGGCCTCCTGGCGCTCCCTGGCCTCGCGGAGGATTTGCTCGGCGGTGATTTGGACGGGAGCGGGGGTCTTGTTCTTGACCCGGGTCGGGCGCGGGAGCTTGACCTCCGTGTCCTTTCGGGTGAGGTACCCCAGTGAAGGGTCCGGATCTTTGCCTGACGCCATAGCCGAGCCTCTGAGAGAGAGAGAGAGAGAGAGAGAGAGAGAGAGGGACGGCTTCAAAGGCTAAAAGAAACTAGTGAACTGACGGAATAAGGGTTTTGATTTTGGGAGCGTTCTCTCTTTTAGTTGTAATTTTGGGCGGTGACCAGGGGACGAGGATATATGAAAATGGGGGATTAGAATACTTTGCACCTTACCACACTTTATGTTACCCGTGTAAAAGCTTAAAAAATTAGAGTGAAGTTTAAGTGACGTGAAATTTAAATGATTTGGACCATAGATTGGCATAAATAACGAAATTCTGAATTTTTACTTGCACTATGTAATTAT
Organism: Parasponia andersonii; assembly: GCA_002914805.1. Lineage (NCBI taxonomy): Eukaryota > Viridiplantae > Streptophyta > Magnoliopsida > Rosales > Cannabaceae > Trema > Trema andersonii. The sequence goes on from JXTB01000353.1 coordinate 313,545, forward strand.
TTTACCAATAACTATTTTTTCCCTAAATTATTAAAATTTTAACAGGAATCTTATGCAAAGTACACGATTTAGAAAAATGAGATTCTGACTTATATAGTTAAATAATGTTTAATTATACGTTTTGTATATGATTATTTTCTGTTAAAAAAACTACCAGGATGTGATAGTTTATTACTGTAATAATCGTATAATTCAAGGACCATTAATATATTTAATCTAAATTCTTTTATTTTTCTCTTTTTCAGAGAAATTAATACTAATTCTTTATTTTTTTTTACTTAACATTAATTCAAATCTCAAATTTTTTTCTCCTTTAACTTAATTACATTAATTACATTAATGACCCCTAAATTATATATGTTATACTATTTTGGTATTTGAATTTTCAATTTATATAATAAATTATTTTGAATTATGCAAATGTTATAGCAATAGTTTTTTTTGTAACAGGCTGTTTTAACCCACAAAAGAAAAAATTCATGCACAAAAGCATATTATTGGAATTTGTTTTGTTTTAAGAGACAAAGTATTATTCTTTGACGTAACTATTATATGACTTATTTCATTTAAAAATTATTAGTTTGTGATAAAGAGAATAAATATTGTAACAATCGCGTAACTATTATATGACTTATTTCATTTAAAAATTATTAGTTTGTGATAAAAAGAATAAATATTGTAACAATCGCACGATTCTTTGTACTTCATTATCCAAGTTGAAAATTGAGAAACTATAATTATAAAATTACGTGCTAAATGTCTCATTTTTATTAAAAATTTAATAATTTTTAATAAAATGATCCTTACATAATGCAGAGTAATTCACTGTATAAATTGAAAGTTCACAAGCCAAAATAGTACAAAATTAATGATCAGGGGCCATCAATATAATTAACCCCCTTAAACTCGTTAACATTCATAAATGCTACTTTTGTTTTCTCTTTTTTTTAACTTATTTATTCTCTTTTTCTTTAGACTGCTTGTAAATAAAGATGCAAATTTAGTTGTTCGGCCCGATTCATCTTGTTTTCTTACGATCCTACGGCTGGGGAGAAAAGGACATCTGTACGACTTATTCAAGCCAAAATGTTTTTTTTTTTTTTATGTAACCTTTTTCAATGATATTTTTAGGAGTATCAAAAAGTATTTTACTTGTAGTCAGGAGTATTTTTTTTCACCATTATTTATGACATTTTAAAGATATTTTTATATTTAACTACAAGTTAAAAAGTTTTGGCATTTCTAAAAATATCATTTTATAAAAAATTTATAAAAATGCCATTTAGGCCCCCAGTGACTCATACCCATTTCCTTTCCCCATGGTGGGATTTGTATTGGACTAGTTGGGTCCATCACTTTTGTGGGTCGAGGCTGTTCACATAAGACAAGTCTTCGGTCCATCCCATCACACGGACCTCTTGTTCAAAGGTCAAGATGGGCCAGCCCATATGTTATGTGAGTTGTGTTGGGCCGACGAGGAGACTATGATATGCAAGTCCAACCTATATTGCATGATAGATGCGAGCTGAAACGGGCCTCTTTCAGTTTTGGGTCAAGACAAGTTGACTCGATACAGAATCAGATCATCCGTCTGATTTCTCTATCTACTTTATTATCCACCCACTAGTTTTTTTTTGGGCCAAATCAGTCTATTTATTTCCAAGATAACGTCTCTTTTTAATGGAAAAATTGGCCATCTATGGTCTAAATTTTAAAAAAAAAAAAACAGACTCATATGAAAAGGCACGATCTTTGAACTGGTCTTCCTCTTAGACACTTTTTTTGGTTAACGATACGAAATGAAGCCCTCTTTCCCAATCGTTTCCATTATATAGACTAGAAAATGCTATAGCCAAAAACTCTCTGCAATATCCTGCACGGTGCCGTGACAACTCTCAAAATTTTCTCATCGATCATCCTCTTTCTATCAGCTATAAATCACTAAGTTTTTTTTTTTTTTTTTTTCCTTTTAATTGCGTTGGGGTTGACACATTCTTGATCTTGAATGGAGGTTGGGAGAGAGACGAGAGTAGAAATCTGTAAAACAAAAAAGAAATTTAAAGAGAGACCAGAGAGTGTGTTAGAGAGTAGAAAATTGTTTCAGTTTTTCTTTTTAATATAAAAAAATGGGTTAAACCACTTAGAAAATTGAAAGCCCCAGGAGAAGATGTTGATTTTGCGATGGAGAAGTAGAACCATCCATCCCTACAAAGAACATGTAGAAAATTTAACTATTTAAAAAGCAAATCAGTGGCGTTTTCTCTCTTTCATTCTTTTTTTTTTTAGCATTAAATGAATAAACTGAGTCTTCATTCCGTTAGCGGAGAGGAGATAAAGAGGCATCATTTTTAAATAACATGTCTCATTCTTATTAGCCAGACAGAAAAATGGAGAGAGAAAGCGGATAGAGGATCCGACTCACTTGTTTGACTTGACATTACTTGCATCGCTACTCGAATACCTCGTATGACTTGGCACTACTTGCATCAGGTATTGTATTATTCAAAAACTTATTAGGTAGATTAATAAAAATCAAATCAAACAAACTGACTGACATTTACATATAGTTTTTGAAAACAAATTCATCTTTATATGCCATTAATAAATGACTGGTTAGAGTTTTGGCCTATAATAAACATATTTATAAGTGATTTTGTTTTCTTTTTTTACTCTCAACGTGAAATATAATTTAACTATATTGTCATATCCAACCAAATTATGAAATATTTTTCTTTCTTAAACTATATCTTTAGTTTTATAAAAAAAATAAGCAAATTTAAATTTTCGAAAACCTTTTAAACAAAAGCAATTGTATGGTATTTTTTTGTTGAAAGTGTATTTACAAACTTTATTAATTAAAAGAAGTTGTTATCGGTCTATTTTACTATCAACAGTGGTATTTACATCATACCTAAAATATCATAATATGAAAATACTGTCCATAGGTCAAGCTCGTCCGTGTCTATATGATCGTGGCGATAAAAGACAAATTAGACAACTAGCTAGTCAATACCAAAATGTGTCTTTTTATCTGCATCACAAGACTAAAATAAGCTAAAACCCAGTAAGTAAAAACTATACATACTTATGTATGCTTTAAAATCTCATTAAGTTTCTATTGTATATTTTTCTTTCTTCAACATTTTAGTCCATGCATTTCTTTAAAAAAATATTCATAGTTGGGCTCCTTAGTACATTGCTAGCCTAGTAAGTCGATAAGCTGTGATAACTTTATAAGAAAACCCTGGCTAAGAGTAAAAATAAGGTGTGACCATTATGTGAGATTGTTTTGAAAACTCATATCTCCATAAAAGGGATTGTTTTGAAAACTCATATCTCCATAAAAGGGACATACCACACTAAACTAATATTGTTCCACTTCAAGAAGACACGTTGTAAGATCTGTAAGTCCCGCTTCAATGGAAAAATTTACATCATTGGACTTACCTATCCAAATTCGACAAACTAGCAATTACAATCAAAACTTATCTTATAAAATTAGTATAATAGTACTCATTTTTAAATATTTTATAATGAAATTCTTAATTTATATGCAAGACTGCTATGTATATGCTATCTCATAACTTCCAAAAATAAATAAGTTTAACATAATGATATCTTTTATGTAGTTATTGTGACATAGTTGTAAGTCCTTACTTACCTCGTGTCTTGAATATAAATTAGTAATAGAAATAGTCAATATCCTCTACAGATTAATGTGTTAATCACCTATCATAAATTACTATTATTCAAGAAGCACATTTTGCTAAAAGAATACATCAAAATAGTTGAACAAAGTCGAAATCATAACTTTCACCAAATTAGAAAATTTTCATAAAATTATCCGAAAGCATACAAATCACTAGAGGTACTTAGAAACTAATAACTAGCATTGAAAACTATTCAAAAGTATCAAAATACGAAGTCTGATTCATTAGTACAAAAATAATTCAAAGTGACATATAATTTTGTAATAACTAATCCATTTGCCTCTAGATGGTGCCATTTGATCTTAAAAATATTTATACAGTACTTTGCTTATTTTAGGACATTCTCAAATAAATAAAATCATACTTTTAAACCTATAATAATATTTTCTAAGCCAAATCCCATATATACACCTCAAAGAGAATTTTTTGGAATGACATAAACACACTTGAACTCATTTTCAGTTTAAACAAAATTTAAAATAATTTGAGCACTTGTCTGTGGCTAAAAACAGCAACTAATTAATGGAATACATAATAAGATCCATGATATATACATTACAAGTTGAGAAAATCAGATTACAAGAATAGATAACTTAATCCACCCATTAAAATACTTGAATCCATAATTAGTAAATTTAGAGCTCTATGTATAAATGAAAATTTTCACTTAAACTCTATACTCCTAATAACAAATTAGGATTCTTAGGACCTCTATTTCTCAAATAAGAGTTTTAGTTTAAGAGTTGTAGTAGAAAAATTAATTACAAATTTTAATTTCTACAAAAATCTCACCTTAACTAGTTTAAGTTTTTATTGAAGCTATTGCTTTCTACCTCCATCAAATTGATTCTCAAGGCTTAAAAATAGATTTTAAGACTCGAGAACCTGAAAGGACCATTATTTAAGTGGCTGTAAGTGGAGAATTGAAATTAGAAAACACAACTTAGGAAGAAGAGCTAATAGAATTACCTTGACTAGTGAGGATCTATCTTACTTTTTAGAGCTTCAACTTAAGTTCTACCACTTAGAAACTCTTGAATATATCTAAGAGAAGTTAAAAGGTGTCTAGAAAAGAGCTAGAGAGTTTCAAGTCAGAGTTGGAAAGAAATAAGAAGAAAATTACCAGATTTGATCTAAAAGCTACTTAATGACTAAGAAATAGCATAACTTAAATTATAATGGGTATTTTTGATATTTTATATCATTATTATCCATATTTCTAACTTTAAAAACATTCTTAGCTTACTCACCATGCTACTAGTCATTCATATATACCTAAGTATAGACAAAGTTAATGAATCTTAACTTAGAACGTGAAATTAGTCATACTTTGACTCGTGATCCTATGTGATAGGTCTTATTGTAATCTGATGGAACCTTAGCCCCATAACCAATCATTGAACATGAAAATAAGTCAATTAGTCATAGTATTAGTACTCAATTATTAGAATACACTAAAATGATATTATGTGATTAAGCCGAATCTAAGCTAGTTTAGTGCAATAAATATAAATCAATGTCGTGAATGTCACATTGTGCTTACCTGGAACTAACAAAGAAAATGCTACAAATGAATCCTAAATAATAAATTAAAGCTATTTGATATGTTAAATATATAGTAAATTTGGCTTCGAAAAGCATGAAAATACAATTTACTGAAAAACTACCATTTGAACAAATTATCAGTAAACATTATTTTAATGTATGTGCACATAGTATTACATTCATAAATATATTCTTTTAACATAATGAGCTCTCTCTCTCTCTTAGGGTTTTGAACCTTTATACTATATCGAGATACTTCGAGAATCATTAATATAATAATATATATGTAAAGTACATAATATAAGGAGTAAGCATGTTACTATAAAATTAATATTAATGACTTCTAGATGTCTAATATGCAATAGGAATATATTTGCTATTGGTTTAGTATGTATGTAAGAATCTTGGGTACCACACAATATCAAACTTTACTCTATTACACATGTCATTAAATGAATAGTGCAAAAAATTAAGACCAAAATGACTAAAAGTGAAGTGATGCTAAGACTTGGATTTAATTTGCTAATTTTAATGGCCACATAAAAGACTTGAGCCCATTTATATACCAAATTAAACCAAACCAATCATAGATAATTTGGATTAGTCTCTCAAATAGTTTAAATTGAATTAGAAACCTAACTCGGAATGATTAAATGAATCTCACATTTTCAAGCGAGTTAATTAAATACAACACTATGTTACTAGGTTTTTAAGACTAAATGACTACTTTACCTTCATTGAAATAGACATGTCTTCTCATTTTATCTTCTTCATTCGCTTATCTCGCAAATCCCCTCCATCTCTCTCTCTCTCAAACACATAAAACATTTTTTTTCTCTCTCTCTCTCAAACACATAACACAAATCTCTTCTCTTTTCCATTTGCGCCTCTCAGCAACCAATGACGACCTAGGGTGGTAATAGTTCAATCAACAAAATGTTGTTGTTATTGTTAGACCGAGTTTGAGAGAGTGGCAACGATGGTTTTATATGATAAAGAGGGTGATTAGAGTTAGGGGAAAGAGGGAAAGCGATGTTAGGGCTTTTGGAGTTTGGGATTTTGAATTCGATGAAAGGAATAAGAAGTCAGGGGAAGGTGGTTTCATGTGGTCTTTCTTCTTTCTAAAAATGATAGAATCTAATAGTGATATTAAGTTTAATTAAATACTTAAAGTGATAATTTAATTGCATACTTAACCCTAACATCCATACACTTATTGACTATTTGTTGATTTAGATTAAAAAAAAGCAAAAATAGGTAATTTGGTTATAGTGAACAACCCTACACTTGTTTACAAAATTTTATCGATAGGATATAATCTAACATTGGACAATAAAGATTCTTTTGCTCTAACTCAGAGGACTTTAGGTTAAAAGAACATTTTTTTCCCATCATTTTTTTCCCATCTTTACATATTAAATAGTTATAACAAAAAAACATTATCGCTTCATTCTACATATTTTTTTCTCTGTCATATCTTTTCATACTCTCCCATTTTTGCCTATTTCGTTTGCTTATTAATGTTTAACTAGTCGTTATGCTGTATTTTGCACGAATTGGTATTAATATTGCATACATTAAGCTTAATTTATAGTTAGGTTCAATGTATTACAATATTAAAGAATGCATTTATCTATACATTTATTTTGATGAAATGAATGTAACATAACTATTTATTCGATGAACTAAATTTAATATAAGGCATTATTAATATTAAACATAATATAATATTATATACAACATTAAAGAATGTATTTATCTCTGTATTTATTTTGATAAGATGAATGTAGCATAATTATTTGTTCGATGACCCAAATTTAATATAAAGTACTGTTAATATTAAATTAAATATAATATTATATATAATATTAAAGAATATATTTATTTTTACATTTATTTTGATGAGGCGAATATATCATAATTGTTTATTCGATGAACTAAATTAATATAATATATTATTAATATTAAACTAAATATAATATTATATAATATATGTATATATTATAACTAATCATAGTATAAAAAAATAATAATGTGATCAATTGAAAACTTAAAAATTAAATTAGAAATTTTATAAAAATTTTAATAATAAAATGCATATCAAATAAGTTATTACATATTTTTTTTCTCTGCCTTTGTGCTAGTATATAGATAGATTCGAGTTGGTCTTAATTTTCACCTTGTTTTACACAAAATCGCAAAGTTTTACTCGCTCCAAAAGGGGTCATGGATAAAACTAATCAAACATTAATAAATCTTATTAAAAAAATTGAATTGATTTATAAATAAATGTATAATATTATTTGTTTTCTTTTCTCTCTCCCTATTTTTTTCCCCCTAGAAAAAGGACAAATGGGGAACTTCTTCGGGTGCCTTTTGAAGGGGATTGAAAAGAAGCACAACAGGCAATGAGTGTGAGACCTCTCAGCCTTTCTCCTTCTCTGCCCTGCGTTTTCAACTCCATTTTTTCTTCGGATTTTTAGCTGTGAGAATGAAAATGGAGGTGGAATCCACACCTGGGTTCGGTCTTTATAGCGATGAAGAAGCCGATTCCGAGAAACGGAGCATTTCGGAGCTGATTTCGGACCTCCGGACGGCGTTTCGGATGGTCGATTTCGACCGAGTCGAAGAGATTCTGGTCAAAAGGGAGGAGAAGCTCAAGAGGAAGATAACAAAAATGGAGGCAAGTCTGAACTTTGAGCAGTGTGAGAAGCTCCAAGCTGAGCTTGAGCTTGAGAAGTTGAGGGCTGAGAGTGCCCAGAAGAGGATTTTGAGAGAGAACTTCGAGGCAATGCAAGAGAGGGTGAGAATGGCGGAGGAGAGAGAAAGAGTGGTTGATGAGAGAGCCAAAGAGGCTGATCAGAGAGCTAAAAGCGCCGAAGAGAGGCTTGAGAGGCTCTTGAGGGAGGTGAAGAAGGAGGAGGGTGATAAGGTGAATGAGATTGTTGAGATTAGGGAGAAGAACAGGGAATTGGAGTTGGCGAAGATGAGAGCCGAGGGCAATATCGAGGTCTGGAAGCGGAAATTTGAGGACATGGAGATAAGGGTCTTGCGGTTAGAGGCCCAAACTGTTGAGATTCTGAAGATGGAGACTTTGGTTTCTGGTGAAATGGCCATGGACTCCTCTGGTTCTAACAAGGCCAATGAGAAGAAGGGTGCTTGTGAAAGTGGTGGATTCGCGGTCGACTTAGGGTCTCCGAGTAAAGGTATCCGGAGTTTATATGATCAGCTCTGTAGTTGCATTGTTGCTACTTGCTTGCCATTTACTTATTAAACATGTTTATCCAAAGCTAAATATATGGATTTTGTGACATGTTTGTATGTGTATTTGAGTAATAGAAATATGCATATCCAATGTAAGTAATAACGAGTATTGGTTCGTGTGAGAAAGGTTAAATCTTACTGTGGGCCTCCTGATAATTGCAGGATTAGTTGGGTTTGCTTAATGTGAAGGACTAATATATGTTCAGTACCGTTTCTTGTATGCTGCATTCACGAAATTACTTGATTAATAACTTATGGTTTGGAATTTTTGCGAGAAATGATTAGCTGTATGGGGGGATGTGTTGTTGGTCCTTTATTTTTCAAAGGAATTGCATTTTTACTCGTTTCAAAAGAATTGCTTAGCTGTATGGGGGGATGTGTTGTTGGTCCTTTATTTTTCAAAGGAATTGCATTTTTACTCGTTTCAAAAGAATTGCTTCCTTTCTTGGTGGTTTTGGTGACTTAATAATTTTGGACTCAATACATTTGAGATTTCTAGAAGCTGAGTAGAATAGTACTGTAATTAGTTGAATAGGAACAGTTTTAAATCTCATTACTAAGAGCCTAAGAACAGATGTAATGCACATCCATCCCTTTTTGGCAGTGGATTGGTAGGCCAATGATTTTGATAACATTTTTGGACCGTCAATTTAGAATGCTGGCTGTTACTCTAGCTCATCTTATTTTAGTTTGACTGGATAAATATCTAAAATTAAGATTGTTGCTAATTGCTAATGTCACCTACGATTAGGAGTAGGTGGTAGTCAGTGGTGGTTTTGTATTGCTCTTTTTATGTTCAAGAAAAAGGGCATCATTGGCTGATCCTTGCCAATACGCATATTGAGTTAGACTGGGTTTTTACTGTCTTCTGTAGATAAGGTACATATGGTGGGCCATTAGTACTTAATTAAAGCATTAGTGTGGTCAAACTTGTCAAAGACAGTTGCTATTTTCTTCTTCTTGCTTGGTTATTTTAGTTCCTTTCCTATACTGTTTCTTCTTCTTTTACTATGATGAGCTTTGTGCTCTGACTTGGCATCGGTGTTTATTTATTTTTTGTATGTTAGGAGAGTAAACTAGTACTTCTTACTTTTATTAGGAGGATCCGTGATATCTACTTTCAGTTTCATATCCATTTGATATTTTTTAAATAAATCCATTGTTCATATGTTAGATTCTGAAACTGAGCACTATGTTTCAGCTTGCTTTTATATAAAAGAAAATAATGTTGATTTGATGTGCTTACCATCTAATTGTGGCATATGCTTCCTGCGTAAAAGATCAAGTTGGGGTGGCAACATGGTTACAACTGATTGATCTGACATCCAATACTTAAGTTGGGATTGGAATTCTAATGAATACAATTAATTAGCCATTGCATAAATATGTTGCAACTGAGATATTCATTTTTTGAAATTTGAAGAGACAGGTCTAGCATAGTTGTGTAGATATGCAGAAGTAAGATTTACCTTCATTTTTTTTTTTGGGGGGGGGGGGGGGGTTAACACTAACTTCATTGTTTGATGCAGGTAACGGTAAATCTGCATCTGAACAAGCTATTCTGATCATTGACAGTGATGATGACAGTGCTCTAGGAAGCACCATTCGTGGAAAAGGAATCTCACAGAAACTTTCAGAAAACAAGCCAATTGATCTGACTGGTTTGGAAATTAGGCCCAGAGTGCTCAAACGAAAACGATCTTTGTTTCCAAATGAAAATGAGAACGAGAGTAAGTCTAATGGTTCTCCTGTCACTACAAATGATGCCGAGAAACAAAACGTGGTCTTGGTTCAATGCGAAGAAAAGACAGCGGAAGAAAGAAGCTCTCCAAGTTTTACTAAGAAGCTAATGGGGTGTGTGATCGATGATCCTGATCTTGAGGTTAGTTCCGCTTCTTCTGACAGCGATAGCGACATTAACATCGACGAGATCATCTTGTAACCGAAGATCAAATGAACTCATATACGTAACCGCAGATGACTAGCTATTTTGCAAACCACTTTGGTGTTATCAGACCGTATCCTTTTTGATATCCAAAACTTGTTCTGGGCAATCAAGAGGATGTTAGATAATAGAAATTTGAACTCTGCTATTCTGAGCTTTTGTTGCTGGTGTTGCTTGCTATAGGTAGTTAGGATGCATTAGATAGATACAAAATAATGCCCAACAGTTGTATAATTATGCTAGTTCGTTAACCTACTATATACCAGGAGTCAAAAGCCTCTTCTATTATCTTAATTTGTAGATGGTAGTCACTAGTGTCAATGTTGATATGGTTCTTTTTTTTCTTCCCTTTGTACAAAACTAGTACTCGGATACATAGCTCAATTTGGATTGGACCTGAGCCCATGGAAATGGACCTGTCTTGTAGTAATTTGGACTATAATGACTTTTACAGGTATATTTTGGCTACAATTTGGACTATAATGACTTTTATAGGGATATTTTGAAAAATAACTTTTTTCAGTATTTGTACACAGCTGTGCGATGGAGTATACATTTTGTAACCATGAAATTATGAGTTTTTTAGGACTAAATTATGTTTACATATGAGTATTTTAGTACAACTATGTTTGGTAGAGAGGATTTTCGGAGGGATGGAGGGAAAGGGATAAAGGAGAGTTGCAATCTACTATTTAGTAGGAGAAAAAGAGAAGATGTGGAAGGAGGAGGGATCCCACCGAGACTAATTTAGAAGGATTGGAGAACAATGAAAGGGAAAAAAAAAAAAAAAATAAAAAAAAGTATGAATCGGCAAATTTACCTTCCAAAACTACTAATTTTTTGAAAAGTTAAAATTAATAATATAGTGACCACCACCCTGCGTTCAGATCCACCTGGCAGGAAAAGCCTCTAGACGTTCGATACGTGTGGTAAGGCACGCTACCACCAGACCAACGGATCCAACGCCTCCGAGTGCACTTTGGTGAAGACGTGGCGCGAGGAGAACGGAGGGTTCGCGCCACAAAGCTCTGGCCCCATGGAGGTCCACGTGATGTTACCATGTTCACCTCTTGTTTTGGAACATGCAGCACCACATACTGAACTTACGTGCACCAATAATAATAAAATAAAATGTAGGCCATAAATGAAGGGGCACATGTTCTTTATGACCGTACAGCTGGTTTTTTAATATCGATCTTCATTTATCTTTATGTGTCAATTACAGTACTCTCAAATTATGCCACGGAGACTCTGCCAGGTTAGTATTATTATACTGTAAGAAGCAATTAAGCGAAAAAAAAAAGTCTAAATGATTAGTAAATTTAATTTATAAAATTGTTATACTATTCAGAAGTGTGGTAAATTTAGATTATATATGCTGTAAAACCTTATTTTAGATAACTTGCATCGTGATAACAGAATTAATTTTGAAAAATAATCATTATTTTGATTCTCAAATTTTAGTTCTTACTTAAAATAGCTATTACACAATAATTTTAAAATCTGCGAACTAAAAGCAATAATTTACCAAATGTATTCTCCTTTTTTAACTTTTTTTCTTTTTTCTCTGATCACTGTTAAAAGCTCAAAGCATAATCTATAAACAATTCCAAACAGGTCTCGCACATATTTGTAAAGCACTTTCTTAATATTCCTATTTAAAACTAGTAAGATCTTTTTTTTTTTAAAGAAAAAACCGTAAGATCTGTCGTTCTTCAGCTCCACGATTTTGAGGAGCTTAAATCTTTTTATTATTGTCCGCTCAATTCTATTTTGCAAACATCAAACTATTAAAGTAGTTATGATTTTATTTTTTTTCGAAATAAAATGTAATTATATAATTAGATTTTGGAAATCGAGAAATATTTTTGAGAAAAATAAATACTGAAAAACGTAATTTTTTTACTTTTAGCTTAGGGTACAGTACCAATATTTGCGCTTGAGGGACTATAGACAAACATTATTCGCCTACAATATCCCAACCAAATAATGAGGCTTGGCTATAGATGAACCATATATATATATATATATATATGTAAATAACATATATGATAGAAATGATTTTAGGATAGAAATTATTAGACTTAGTTCGAAGCATTCTAAATCGGAGAGATTTAGGCAGAGAAATGTCTATTAAGTAGACTTTGATTGACAATAACATAAAAGTAATGTGATATGCACCAATTTCTATACTAAAGACTTGCACTAAATGATGATGTGATTTGATGTTCATCCACATAATTTTTAATTCAAAATTATGTTATATTATTTAGTACTAATTTTTTGTGTAAAAATGAGTCTCCTTATTATTATTTTACTAATAAAATCATTATCATAAAGGAAATAAGTAAGTATAGAATAAGTATTTAAAAATCTTATTTTTTTCTTCAACTTTTCTGATTTTGATCTTTTATTATTCCTCTTATACAAAATATAACAAGAGAACTAGAAAAAATGTTTGTTCTCCTTCATCTCCTTGTTCATTCTTTAAATAATGTATCTCCTTGTTATTTTGCCTTCTACCAAACATAACCTGAAGATTTTGTAGTATTATATATATTTAGATGAATAATATTTTAATAAAAGAATAATAAATGCATTCTAATTTACACTTTCTTTTCTGTTGTCTAATTTCATTGTTCGACATGTCAATCCAACAATAATATATTATATTATTGAAATAGTTTATTTAATATTTCTCATCTTAATATCATATATAAATAAAACAGACCAAAAGTTTTGAAAATTTATTTGATGCAAAACAAAAAAATCTAAAGTTACTATTTGATACCATAACAAAAAATGCTAACATCGAGTGTGACTAAGTAACGATCATGTCATAGGCATTAAAAATTGTTATACATGGTAATAGTAATAATAATTAGAATGAAATAGAAAAAGAATGATAATGTAATTATATTATTTGGTTGGAACGATAAAATTAATAG
>JXTB01000353.1:327040-362404 GCA_002914805.1 Parasponia andersonii
TTTTATTGGAAAAATTGTTTCCATTCTAGCCTCTCAAACAAGTATTAGAATTGACCTGAACAAATGGACCCTAGCTCTAATACTGTTTGAAAAGTTGAAACTTGAAAGTATAATCTGAAATAAATAAATAAATGAAATAAAGGCGTATTATCCCTTGAACAAATAAAGATAAAACAAAAATAAAGTAAACAAACAACTGGTGGCGGTAGCGCAGTTGGAGAGAGAGAGAGAATACACTTATTTTGATTTTTTTTATTTCAAAATTAAATAAAACCGGTCGGAAAATTTTACTGGCTAACTCGGGGTTTCCGCCTTCTCTCTAAAAGATGTATATAGTTGTTAATAATTATAATTAGTATCTGGTGCTGCCGTAATAACATTACATTTACATATAGACGGTCCGTGAAACAAATTTTCAAAATTCCCATATTATTTCCTCAAAAATAAAAAAATAATTCTCTGTAAAAATAAAATTTGTAAGGACTGGAATCCTTAGGATTGTGAGGGAATGCAAAAACAGATATCTCTCTCTCTCTCTCTCTCTCTCTCTCTCTTATTGTTCTCTGTCTTTCTCCAGGGTTTGGCTTCTAGGGTTTTGGTTTTGGTGTTTCACCACTTGTTGAGATTGAATCCCATGGCTTTTCGTAGCTGAGTGCTTCGTTTTTCCTTTGATGGAATTAGCATACGGTATGGTATGCCTTTAATTTCATTGTTTTTCTACATTTTTACAGCTCTCAATTCTTTTCTTGTTTGGTTGCCGAGAAAATTGGAAAGAATTCATGGTGGTGGTTTGTGTTTTTGAGATTGTTGGAATGAACAGCTCATTCAAGCTAAGTTACGGGTCGGTTTCATGTGAATGAGAATTGGGTTTTGTGCTTTATGATTTTCTTTTCCCCCTTTTGTTTGTTTTCTTGGTAACCAAACGGACCATAATTATGGTCAACTTCTTATGTGAAGTATACGAGTCGTTCAGCTTTTTTCCATTATGTGATTTTGGTGCAGCTACATGTACTTGTCTTCTGGTTGAGGTTTCAAGATGAGGGTTTACTAAAAAGCTCTTAATATCGGTGTTTCTGACTGATTTAATTTTAATCCATTGATAGTGCGACTGCCGTTCAAGGATTTGAGTGAATGAAGTCTATTTAGAAGAATGGATGATGGAGTGGGGGAGGAGGTGACCCCACTGGATGCAGCTGAGTGTGGACACCTCCAGGGCAAAGATAACGAGTATTTTCTAAGACCCGAAAGCTGTAACCTGTTGGAGTCACACGAAATGGTAATACCAGGTGAGAGCGACTATTCGACGACCTCGCGTCAAGAATTTGAAGAGATTTTAGATGGTAAGAATGTACAGAGTATAAGCAATGTAAATACACTAGATAACCCGTACAATAGTTTTCCTCGTGCAATGGATGTTGCTGGTGTCTCAGTGGAGGAGTTGACTGTGAGAAATTTCGATGGTTCAAATTTAGCTATTGTTGGGACATCAACCAATTTAGGTGGAGTGCAGACTAGACAGAACCAGTGGCAACATCTATATCAGTTAGGAAGTGGATCAGGCAGTGGAAGTTCACGTGGAAATACTGCATACAGGGATACTGGTCAGAGAATGGTGACTGGCGAGGATGATGTGGGTTACTCATCTTTCCCTGAGTTTTTGGCTCAAAAGTCATGTGATGATAATCACAATGAAGTTATGGAAGAGTTAACAAATTCTGAGAATAAAGGGATGTCGGGTAATGCTCCTGGTTCTATCCGGACAAAGATTATTTCTAAATCGGGATTTTCTGAATTTTTTGTTAAAAGTACGTTGAAAGGCAAGGGCATCATATGTAAAGGCCCACCACAAGTTGGTTTTCATATGGGGGCTGGAGAAAGGAATAATACAAGGCTTGCTGGTGGAACTAAGGCAGCTTGTAACACATCACAGGATTCAAAAGTTGCTAATCCTTCTTATAATTTGAACACTAGATCCAGGACTGCAGGTTCTGATTGTACTGGAGTCAATTTGAGAGAATGGCTCAAAGTTGGACGCTTTCAAGTGAATAAAGTGGAGCGCCTATATGTTTTTCGGCGGATTCTGGAACTGGTGGATCATTCCCACTCTCAAGGAGTTGCCCTGCAGAGTTTAAGACCTTCTTATTTCAAGTTGTTGCCTTCAAAAAAGGTCAAGTACCTTGAATCACCTGACAGAAAAGAGATTTTACAGAGTACGGCGGACCAAGATCTTTCTCAGTCAGATAGTAGCCTGCGTTGGAAGAGACCAGTGGAGCAGAATACATTTCCCTCAATTAGTTTATGTGCAAAGAAGCAGAAGTTCAGCCAGAACACAAGAGTTCGTGGGCAGTGGATTCAGTTTCCTACAGATTCAGGCTTCAAACAGGATATTGCAAATGCTAGTCACATCAACATCACTGGTCAAAAAATTACCATTAATGAATTTGATGAAGGTTACCTGGTTATGGAACACGGGATTGAAAGCAAGTCTGGCAGTCCCCCTGTCTCTAATGCAAGAGAAGAAATGACTTGTGTGAGTGAGCAGTTGGAAGAGAAGTGGTATACAAGTCCTGAGGAACTCAATGGGGGAACCTGCACAATTTTATCAAATATCTACTCTCTGGGTGTTTTTCTCTTTGAGGTACACAAGTTTTTGAACAATATTGTTAACGAACTTGTACCACAACATTTTAAATTTTTTCTCCTAGATTGAGGCATATTATTTGTTGACATGCACGAGCACTTAGGTCATACTTGCTTGCATACAACTGTCTATATCCTGCTGAACAATGTTGTCCTTTATTTCATGTTATGCGAAGAATACATTAGAAGATTGCCTGATTACATCATTGTTGCTTATTTATTTCTAGTCCTGGCTATTTTGGAGAGGAGATAGAACTTTTCCTCCTGTTTGTTTT
Organism: Parasponia andersonii; assembly: GCA_002914805.1. NCBI lineage: Eukaryota > Viridiplantae > Streptophyta > Magnoliopsida > Rosales > Cannabaceae > Trema > Trema andersonii. The sequence continues at coordinate 329,956 of JXTB01000353.1, forward strand.
ATGTTTATAGGCTATTTTCTGCATTTGAGTGGGTTGAAAACAGTAGTTAACATGTATTCATTTCCATATTGTTTGGAAACATTTCTGCATTTGATAAGAGTTGAATCTTAACAGGAATTTCTTTTTTTTTTTTTTTTTTTTAAATCCTGGTTCTGTTTCTAGTCTTGCCTATTATATATGATAAAATTTTGAAGGAAAAAAAGATGCCTTTTTGCTTAATTTTTCTTTTGTCAATTCTGAACATTTTGCATTTATTATCTGGCATTATTGGAATTGGTGATGAAGTGTGGAAAAATCTACCATGTCAGTGATGAAAAAACCTTTCTTACTATACTGCACTTATTTTCTATTAGCATTCTCAGTGTGGAGTACTTGAGAAAAATATAGGTTTATATATTAAGGTTGTCTAGACCAACAGTGGACAATATATAAATACATTAATGCAAGCAACAATGCAGTGTGCACTGACCCAGGGTTATGGCAGTTATTCTTTCGTTTTCCTTCAGTTCCTTCTTTAATCAGTTGTCATGGTTCACGTAGTCCTTTGTTGTTTGTGGTTCTCTTATGTTCTCCTCTGCATCTGTTTTATTCCTGGGAGGTATCTCTTGTGCATTCAATCCTCTCAGCATCCTAGTATTTTTACCAAAAATCTTTTATTGCTAACAGAAGAAGAAAGTTTTTATTTTCCATTTTTCAACTATTCAAATAGTTGGAGTTTGCTTCTTAGGGCTAAGACTACTCCCTCAAATTTCGGTTTTTAGTGAATTTTCTGCAAGCAGCTTCTTGGCGCACGTGTCTGGTGATTGACTGGAAATCTGATGTATTAGTTTGGGTTATTTCTTTCAGTTACTTGGCCATTTTGATTCAGATAGCACACTTGGCACAGCTATGTCGGACTTGCGTCATAGGATTCTTCCTCCAAATTTTCTATCAGAAAATCCCAAGGAAGCTGGATTTTGTCTTTGGCTACTTCACCCAGAACCATCATCACGCCCAACAACAAGGTAGTACTGAATTCTTGTCCATGGTAAATTCAAAGATTGGAAAATGCTAGGTTGTTTCAGATGTGAACATTTGATTCCAGGATTTGCTAAGGCATATTGCATTGGTAAAAATGTTGATATATATTACAATGGTACCAATATTTATTTATTTTTTCCTATAATATGAATTCTGATATCTTGAAAAGAATTTGTTAAAAAATAGGTCATGGTGATACAATTTGCAGAATTTTAGAATCTTCTTAAATTTGTTCCTCATCTCTTTGTATTGTTATATGATAAATATGCTACATGATTTAAATTACCATCACAAGTATAGATGACTCTTTGTAGAATATCAAAACTGACTTCAAAATACTCAGCCGCTGTCCTACCATGGTCACTGTCATTGTTGATATGCATTTTCTGGTTGCAACAAGTATGCCATTCTTTCGGGTCCATCTAGGAGATACTTCAGGCAACATTTACTCCATTGTTTTGGAAACCAGACTTTAAAATATTGGGCCATTACCATGGTCACTGTCATTGTTGATACACATTTTCTGGTTGCTACTAAAGTTACGCCATGTGCAGGTCTGTTAGGAGATTTTCCCGGCAATATTAGTGTACTGTTTTGGGAAACCAATCTCTTGGGGTTGTTTTTCCTTTGTCTTTCTTGACCTTTGAGATGTGGATTTTACCCTCTATTGAAGTATTCATATCAGTCACCTACAGTTCAATGCATTGTCTATCCTCAGAGGAGTACCTATGTTGGACGTAATTACTTCGTCAATTCCTAACTGAAGAACATGATGCTTCCTTTTAGAAACATTTTTGGTTTTTATCAATTGAAATTCTTGGACTTGTTATAGATTTGGATAGAAACCCCTTTTTTCAGGAAAATGAATTGCATTTTATACCACAATATGATGTTCTGTGTTAGTGATTGTTGCTTTTGGACAGGGAAATCCTGCAATCTGAAGTAGTCAGCGGATTGCAAGGGGCATGTGCCGAAGAGTTGTCTTCAGCTGTTGACCAGGATGATAGTGAATCAGAATTATTATTGCATTTCCTCGTGTCATTAATAGAACAGAAGCAGAAGGATGCCTCTAAATTAGTGGAAGACGTACAGTGCTTAGAAGCAGATATCGAAGAAGTCGAGAGAAGGCACCCTTCCAAAGAACGCTTGGCTCATTCTTGTTTGCGTGGTGACTCTTCTGTGGATGGGAAGCAAAATGTGTTTGTTCACAGAGAACCTTTATGTCCAGATGTGCTTTCTCTACTATCCCCTGTTTCTAACACAAGGGAATCAAGATTGATGAAAAATATCAGTCAGCTTGAAAGCGCTTACTTCTCTATGAGATCCAAAATTCAGCTTCCTGACACTGAATCAGCAGTGCGCCTAGATAACGAGTTACTGAGAAATCGGGAGAATTGGTATTTGACACAAAAAGGCGAAGAGAAACAGATTCCAACTGACCGCGTGGGAGCCTTTTTTGATGGTTTGTGCAAGTATGCTCGCTACAGTAAGTTTGAAGTGCGGGGAGTACTAAGAAATGGGGAATTTAGTACTTCTTCAAATGTGATATGCTCCTTGAGTTTTGACAGGGATGAAGACTACTTTGCGGCTGCTGGAGTCTCAAAGAAAATAAAGATATTTGAGTTTAATGCTCTCTTTAATGATTCTGTTGATATTCATTACCCTTTGATTGAGATGCCAAACAAATCCAAGCTCAGCTGTGTTTGCTGGAACAACTATATCAAAAACTATCTGGCTTCAACTGATTATGATGGTGACGTTAAGGTTAGTATATCTTGTGTTATACTTGTGACTTAATGTTACTGCACCAGTTCCTGCTTGTTCTGCTTTATGATGTAGTTGAGGCATAGATAATTAGTATAAAAAAAGTTAGTATAGAATTATTTTTTTTTAATTTTTTTTTTCCCTTCTTCTTCCCTTAGAAGACGTAGGGAATTTTTTTCCATGTCTTTGCTTCCCCATGTCACGTTCATCTTGTTTAGACCCTATATTATGTGTTGTACTGGAACGAATATTTGTCTTTCTGTTTAGTAGTGCTCTTACTTTACTCATTAAATGATTCGCTTGAAATTTTCAGTTGTGGGATGCTAGTACTGGTCAGGCTTTTTCTCAATACAATGAGCATGAAAAGAGAGCATGGTCTGTTGACTTCTCACAAGTATACCCCACAAAATTAGCCAGTGGAAGCGATGATTGTTGTGTGAAACTGTGGAGCATTAATGAGGCATGCTCTCTCTTTCTATATATATTTACGTATATATTATTGACATGCATTAACATGTTCTCCCCTTCTTATTCCCTCTTAATTGTCTTTTGTCTTTTGTTTTGTGACTACAATGATAAGAGCCGAATTCGGCTACTCTAAAAATAATTAAGCATATACTCTAAAAGTAATTAAGCATATCTTGATGCTCTTACTTCCCCATTCCGTAAACAAAAATAGAAAGAAGAGAAGAAAATCCTTCTAGTTCTCGTGTTTTTATCTAATATAATGATTAAGCAGGATAATCTGGCTTGTCTAATACCTTTTTAGGCATTCCATGATACTGTTGGGTCCCCCATTCTAGCCCCTATTTTGTGTGTGTGAATCCCTTGTTCTAGCCTTCTTGACTTAGTAAGGTGTTTTAATAACAAGAATACAATCAACTACATTTGGATTTTTTCTTCCCCGAAGAAATTTTTTGTGAGCAAAGAAATTATGTTGGTGCTTGTATTGTTTAATAATAATTATGTATCAATATCGGATTAGAGAATGTCACTAATGGAGTCCTTTCACAATGGTATACATGTAGACCTTTGTGCTCATAATTCAGAAAAAAAAAAGCACTGTATGAGGTTCACGTCGTGGTTGCATATGCCTGTGGTCGAATATTTTATTCAAGGTGCTACATGTAAACAAAATTTTAATTTTTGCCGACTTCAATCAAAAACTTATGCAATATTGTTTTTATTTTTCCTTTTTGTGCAGAAAAACTGTTTAGGAACAATAAGGAACATTGCAAATGTCTGCTGTGTACAGTTCTCTCCCCACTCTACTCACTTGCTGGCCTTTGGGTCTGCGGATTACAGAACCTATTGCTATGATCTACGATATGCTAAAACACCCTGGTGTGTATTGGCTGGCCATGACAAAGCTGTAAGCTATGTGAAGTTCTTGGACTCCGAGACCCTCATTTCTGCCTCCACTGACAACACCTTAAAGCTATGGGATCTCAAGAAAAGCAATTCTACTGGTCCTTCTGCCAATGCTTGCAGCTTAACCTTTACAGGCCATACTAACGAAAAGGTTATCTATTTATTTAATGTTACTTTCTCGCTATCTTCAAATTAACACTTTCTATATGTTAAAATATTTTCGCTTTATAAGACTTGGATCAAAATTCTGTTTCCATATCCTATGTTTCTCAGTGTGTGGCGTTTCTTTTCCTAACCACTTGAAATGTTTGCTTTCTCAGAACTTTGTGGGTTTATCAGTTGTTGACGGTTATATAGCATGTGGTTCAGAAAGTAATGAGGTACTAAATTCACCCCTTTGTCACTTCTTTGATAAAATACACTTGGGTACAAATCACCCGGCTCAATAAATAGGGGAAAATATACATCGATCGTATTTAAGATTTCCTGCATTATGTTATTAGAATTCACCCTTCTGTCAAAATATGGTCAACGTCTATATTGTTGACTCTCTCTCTCTCTCTCTCTCTACCAGGTTTATGCTTACTATAGATCCCTACCTATGCCTATTACTTCTCACAAGTTTGGCTCCATTGATACAATTTCGGGGAAGGAGACAGAGGATGATAACGGCCAATTTGTCTCTAGTGTCTGCTGGAGAGGGAAATCAGACATGGTTGTTGCTGCCAATTCAAGTGGGTGTATAAAGGTGTTGGAGATGGTTTAAGGGAAATGTATTAAGTGTAAAATCAAGTTTGGCTCCTTGAGCAGTTTTGAGCAACCTGTTTTCCCGTTGGGGCGCAATCTTGAGCTGAAACTACGAGTTCTGTTGGAAACTCAGAGATTGAGGAACGAACTCTATGATACCTTAGGATGTCTACCCATTCATGTGAGACGGAAAAGGGTAAAATCATCTAAATATGGTACATCATTTCAGCTCTAAATAGCATGCCTGAAGGAAAAAGCCGGGCAGTCTCACACACTGACTGGAAAGTCGTCATCAGGAGACTGCTATACCAGGACCAGAGAGTTAATATTGGCAATGACAGAAGTAAACCTAACGATTGCTTTGACATACAGCTGTGTACTTAGATTTGAAACGACAGTATCAAGATCAATGTTAAATCAAGTGCAAGCTGGTCATAGACAAAAATGGGATTGTGAGAACAGCAGTGTATAGAATTAGCAGGTCAGGAATTAAGTAATTGAAACTAGAGATATGGGTACGAGTTTGGGGCCCCATCGTTCGCAATTGTTCCTATAAAACCATAAAGAGATTATTGTGCCGTGTCCTATTAATTATTGTCGAGGAATGGCATTTGTAACTATGATTCTTCAAGACTTTGAGACGTTGCATCTTAACAATAAATTCCTTTTACTTGTATCTACAATATGTGGTCTCTACGCTCAGCTAGAGTAAATTTTCTGAGATAGTGATTAATAAAATAATTCTTATGAAGCAAAGCATCATTACTACATGTAAATTTCATATCTTGCATTCGTCTCAAGGATATCCAATTTATTGAAATTAGAAAATGGCTACTTGTTAAAAAAAATATATTTACATCAACGAGTTCTCTTTATATATAGTGCTTCTCAATGAGGCTTCTCTCTCTTTTTCTTTTCCTTTTTCGTTTTCCCCACAAATGGAGCTGGTAATTAACAAGAAGTAAAAATATTTTCCTACAGAGGAATCTGAAGAAGGGTAAAAGTTAGCCATTGGGATAGGATAAAAGAAAAGTCTTCGTGACTTTTTCCTTAAATTTTGAAAACAACAATACAATAGTTGTAATCAACAAAACAATGGAGAAAAGAAGAATAGGACAGGTTATAGGAAAAGACTGATATAGACCGCACAATAACGATTAAAGAAGAAACAAATATTCTGCTATTAGAATTTTAAACCTTTGTACCATGAATATGATACCCGAAAAGAAATTTAAAATAAAAAAATAAAAATACACAAGTAAGCAGCAGAGGAGGGAAAATGTTCACTGACACTACCTTTTATATAAACGCAAAAGCAATTTTGTTCGAGGATTACAAAAAGCAATATCTGTATACTTGGAAATATATTGGAAATCCTCCCATAACCTTTCTTTGTAAAGAAAGAAACAAAGAAAGGGAGGCTAGCAACTATACTAATGCCCAAAATGTCAAACAAAAGCTATTGTATCTCAGAATCTGAGACATGACCAGAAGTTCTACCTCTGCCTTGTCTCAGAGGCTTCATAAGCAACTTCAGCTGAGTCTCTCCATTCAACTTCAAACTGCGACCAGAACGATTCAATGGCGCTCGTTTTGGCGTTTGAGCTTTTGGTGTTACTGAGAAACCAAATCAAAACATCTTTCAGTACCCAAAAAAAAAAAAAAAAAAACTCAAAACATGTTTCAAATTAAGATTTTTTCATAAAAAGAGATGAAGAAATGAATTGGGTTCACTAGTGAACTGACCTGAGCTTTTTCTACTCTTCACTTCTGGAGATTTCTTTACACTAGGAGTTCTCTTAAATGGTGTCTCGGAACAAATTGACCTTGTATCACTTGCTTCTGGCACCAGAACAAGATCTTCCATTACAGGTAGAAGATACTCAGTTGTGCATGAGACTGTATCTCTGCAAATCGAGCCTGTGTCGCTTGTTGATTCGGGATAACTGTGTTTGCTTGCTGCGTAAGTCTTCTCGTTCTCCAAAAGTCTATAAGCAAACATTTGAAATGGAATTTTGGATACCGAGGCCATGTCAGAACAATACCCTTCTGCAGAAATCTTCTTCAGAAAACTTGCTTCTACATCACAGTAATCTATAGAAGGAGATTGTAGCTCTGGCAGTGTTTGATCCGGGTTCATGGCGAGGTACTTTTTAATGTAACGTAGAATTCTGCAAATGGATGAGAAGCATGGACGGTGAGACGGGTCTGTTTGCCAGCATTTTTTGGTTAAGCTGACTAGATATTTTGGTGAAGGGTGTGGGAAAAGAGGCCTCTCTCCGGCTCTTATGTTTCTACTCATCTTATCTCCTTGAAGATGTCCATCTTCAAAAGGCACTTTCCCAGTCAAGAGCTGAAAACAAAGCATCCCAAAGCTGTAGACATCTGCTTTCTCTGTGTACTTAGAACTAGAAGCAATCTCTCCCGGCTGTTCTTGCTCGGCTAGAACTTCCGGGGCATGCCAAATGAAAGTGCCCATTGGATTTCGAGGGGGCGAGTTTCGAGAACTAGTATTGTTTACAGAACATAAGCCGAAACCAGAGATCTTTGCTTGCAAATAACCTTCAGTGGAATTTCTCCCCTTGAGGAAGATATTAAAAGGTTTCAACTCTCCATGATAGATCTTCTGTGAATGGAGATATTCCATGCCTCTAGCAATCTGAAGCATGAGATCAACCACAACAGGGAGCGAAAACAAAACCCGCCTCCTCGCAGAAGAATTCTCTTTCATGTAGGATGAGAGATCCTTGTTCATCAACTCCATAACAAGAAAACACTCCTTTTTATCCTCATCACAGAACCCACAAAGGTATTGAAGTATATTCGAGTGGGATAGTGAAAGAAGGGTAGAAATTTCAGAAGCTAATGGTTGAATCTCACCAAAGAAGTGCCTTAAGACAAAACTTTCCCCCAACCACTGGATTTCCTTGTACTGGCTTCCCCCTCCTAATCGCCTTCGAACTTGGTAATCTTTTGCTCCCAATAAAATTGAACTTGGGAAGAGTTTTGCCCTGAAACTCTCTGATCCATTCAGTTTATTGAGTAGCAACTCCGAAAGCCTAAGCTCATTCTTTGTCAAGGAAATAGAAGTTGAGCTTCTCTTCTCCTGAAGTGCTTCAATTAGCCTCCATCTATCTTCCTTCCAAGCACTTTCCAACCTTTTGCAAATCTCCTTAGGGACCAAATACTGCTTCCCGAATCGCCATTGGAAAAGCTTCGGATCGCTCCACTCCTTATCGTACTTTTTCACGAGGGCAATCCTTCTCTTCCGCATCTCATCATGATCAAGCCCGGATATCTCCCCAGCATTTTCGATGGCCTCGATGACAGCCGGAAAATGAACAAACAGGTTGTGAACATGGAATTCGACGCAGTCCTTGTTCTGGTGGAAGCTGATTGCTTTGCCCCACCAGTCTTTGGAGTCCATACAGTGCTTTATGTAGAGCTCTCCTTCTTTGAACACCCTTTGAAGCTCCCTCAATGGCTGTTCAAGAGCTTTCCATTTCGAATTCTTCTCTTCAAGTTTCAGATTCTGCCTGATCTCCTCTGCTATTGTATTGAAGGTTAAGCTGAACATATCAAGCAACAAACGACACTGACTTTGATTAATCTGAATGTCGTCTTCTAACACCATCAAAGCCCTTATGCTCCCCAGAACCTCTCCTACATGCCGGAATTGTTCCATCCCGGCGAAGAGGTTGAAAAATCTCGATCCGGGTACCCTCAAAAATCAAAATAACTGCAATCTAAAGCTTCAAGATGGCTGTACCAAACCCAAAAGCAACCATAACAAGCCTACATAGAGAAAAAATAAAATAAAATAAATACCAAGAACACGTCAAACTTGCTTCGTATTAAAAAAATAAAAAAAATACATCAAAAACAAATAATTAACAATAAGCAAGAGAGTTTAACATCAACAATTAAATATATTGGTTAGTTTGTTCTATCAACTATTTATATTGAATTCATTCAAACCCAGAAAAAGAAATGGGCACTAAACGAAATATTCACGACAACGACACAAAAAGAGAAAAAAAAATCCCATTTCAAGAAAAACCAACTTACAGGTTCTGGAAGGGAAAAAGAAGAAACTGTTCGTTGGTCAAGAAACTCCTGAGAAAAAAAAAAAAAGAAATATTTTCCGGGAAAGATGAAACTCCCCTGGTGTATCTGATTTGTGTTTTACTAAGTCTAAAAACAGGGTCTAGAAAATTAAAAATAAAACACGACAAAGAATAAAAACGGAAACTCCAAGGTGGAATTGTCAGATTGTGCAACAAATTAAAAACTTTTTATATGTGAAAAGAAAAAANGCCACATATACATTTTGTGTGTTGGTTCGGTCTATTTCCCGCGAGTTTCGTACTCACGTTAGTTAACGGTCAAGCCTCCCGTTAGTATTACTTCTTGTAAACAGATGTCGTTTTGGTTGTGTTTAGGTGTATGAGGGTGTCGTTTGAATGATGTTTGGGACATCGTTACCTAACGGTGAAATGTTGTCGTGATTTTTTTTTACTACGCATTTCGACCTGTAAAACTTTGGCCATGAGCTATCAAAAGTCAAAAGAGCTTTTGAAAAAGCTAATGATAGAAAGGCCACCCCAGTCATAAAAGAGTCAAAACGTTCTGTAACTGTAAATAATTCGGTAGACACAAGAGACTATTCTTTGACCACGTCTATCTATAGTGTATTATAGACACAATTTTTTACATTCAATAAAGGCGAAGGGCTATCATGACACTCATCTTTGGAAAGAGCTTTTATTATTATAGGGGGAAAAAAAGGTGTTATTTTATTTAATTTGCATCCTACGGATCATTACAATTTACAACTATTGTTTAGAGAAGGGGGAAAAAAAAAAGAAGAAGTTATAGATGGTTTGTCGAATACTTAGAAAAATGTTGTGTACCTTTGATGGGGATGAGTATGAGTGAATACTAAACGAATTGATAATTTTGAGATTTGAATCCAATGAAACTTGAAGTTTGATGACTCGGCCACTGTTTTTATACTTATTGGGATGAATAATATTGCTCTAAGATTTTACATATTTTATACGAGCATATAGAGCTAATAAGTCTTGATTTTATAAATGTATATTTAGGGTATACTATGGTTGTGAATTTGTGGCACCAATATAATCATATGAAACATTATTTTCAAAGCCCAATATGAATCATTTAGTTTGGCAAAACAAAAAAAAATCATTTCAAAAGTCATTTATTTCGAGTAATTTTAAGGACGCTAGTAACTTACAAAGTGGTATTTAATATCAATTACTTTTAGATGGTATTCTCACTTAGAAAAGATAATAATTTAAACGAATGTCAAATCATTTATTAACTTTTTTTTTTGGGCAAAATTTTTGGTGTCCGGATTATGACTCATTTATTTTAGTTCTTTTTTTTTATTAAGATGTTCTTTTTTTTCTAGGCATTGATTAATCTAAATTGGAAAAAAAAAAAATTGTACGACGCTCAACAACTTTCCTTATTTCTTTAGATATATATTTTTTAAGAATATGGTCCAATCATGGGTATGTTTTTAAGGGGAATAAAAATCATGGCTGTCCACGTGGCAGCATCAGGGAGGTGTTTAGGGTGGGCAGGCACGTTTTTAAGTGCTAAATCGGCGATATATTCTGAAGGCCTGACGTCCACGATGTCAACTGCCAACTAAACTATGGCGAAAACAAATTGGAGTGGCATTAGTGGTGGGTGCATGAACATATTATCCAATGGAATTTCGCCACGTGCAACAAGCCCCCAGTTTTCCGGTGGGTGGGTCCGGTCAATGCGTCTGATATGATCATATGAGTAGGGGGCAGGGGCGATCGTGTTTGGTAACACGCACAGGTACCCTAACCATGTGGAAAGGGCCATTCTCAACACCAAATAAAGAAAACTCAACAATTTATTGAATTGTTATTGTGATAATATTAATTTATAGTGTCCCTTGGTAGCAATCCAACCATCATTTTCTCCATTTAAAATTATAATATATGAATCATGTCTCACATAAATTTTAAAACTTATTAATTTGTTTCATAATAAATTTCCAATTTAAAATTATGTGATTGTTCAAATCAATTGTTTTCAGTTTTTATTTTAAATAGAAAAATTGATTACATTTTTGATTTATGAAATAAACTAAATAAGATTTTGTACCGAAATAAATTGAAGTTAGATATTTTGAGCTCTCGAAGAACTAAAGCCATGGCCATCGAAATTTATTATGCAAAAGGCTAAGTATCTCAAATATTTTATTAATCTTTTAATATCAAAAAAATAGCATATGAGTTGTTATAGGATCTACAGAGCATAATCATATACATAGCATTACCATGGAATTATAGGAAATTATCCATTTAGGATATACATAGCGTTATCATGGAATTATAGAATTATAGGACATTATCCATTTATTAAAATGAACATAACCAAGTAAAAAGCAAAATTACGAAAATTCCTATTTATCAAGCATTAGCACTGCTTAATGATTTTGAAAATAAAGAATTCATTTAAAGTCTTCTTTATTTTATCTAGGATTAATAATAGTAATGATTTGTGAATTATGTTCATTATATCATTATGACTCTTAAATTTTCAATTTTTATAATAATGGTCCCTAAATTATATAATTATTACAACAATGACTTTTTTATTATTTAACATAATTAAATCATTAAATACATTGTCTGCTAATTATGGTTATGAACAAAATTCTAAATTTTTAATTTACACAATGAACTACTAAGACTAAAACAATTATTGAAAGCATACCGTTTGATAACAATAGTTGAGAACAATATTCTGACTCATAAAAATAATTAATGCTTAATTATATACTTTATCCAATACTACTTTCTATTAAAAAACTAATAATTTGTGGCAAATAAGCTATTATATAGCAATAATTTGTGGCAAATAAGTTATTATATAGCAATTGCATAATTCATGAGCTATTATTATATAATTTGAAAGTTCAAATACCAAAGTAATGCAATGGATATAATCCATGAGCCACTACTATTATTAACCACAATTATTAATCATTTTATCTATTAAGAAAGCATCTTTTATTATTCACTTCATTTATCAAATAAAATGTTTTTTTTTTCTTCCTGAACGAATGGAAAGTATGATTTAAGAAAGTAGTTAGCAAAGATTGTAAATGAGAATATAAAGTAAGGAAACTGCCTAACCACATTCATAAGATAGCAAGAAAAATTAAACTCAATGCCATTTTTGTGAGAGACTGGTGAGTTTTAGCAGCTTCATTTGTTTTTTTTTTTAATCTAAAATCTATTACTTTGTGTTGTCTTTCAACTTCAGAATTTGTTGAGGTTATTAGTTACGAGATTCTTTATACTCCATAAGTGATAATTATAGGTGGATGACAAAAATTTGAGAAATTAGAATGAGTGTCCACAATTTATTTACTAGTTTTAATTTATGCATTGAGTGTATCAATTTTTTTTCAAAGGAACACTACTTTTTTACTGTATGTGTCTTTGATTTTATATCTAAATATCATTAGAAGGTAAATACTATCATACAAATCATTCAGATCTGAATCAGAATCATACAAAGCTAGATGATAACCACACTAAAGTGATCGAAAATATAAGATTTACAAAAAACCGCCATAGATTTAGATCTTGGTGAACTAAAATAATGAAAAATATAAAATAAAGGGATAAATATGATAACTTTAAGAATTGAATTGGAGAAAAAGAAACAACTAAAATTTCTTATTACATAAAACTCAGAAAATATATCAGAAAAAAGAGTTTATATAGACTAACAAACAGATAATAAAAAGACTAAAATACCCATACTAAAGATAAATAATAAAAGCCTAAATATAATCTAACATCTCCCCTAAAACTCACAATGTAGTTGCAAAAAGCATCGAGAGTTTGTCGAATAAGAATCGAAAACGTGAGGTCATATGTACTTTTGCAAATGAGTCAACAATCTGTATAGTAGAAAAGACAAAAGGCAAAATGAGTGTGCCAATCTGATAATAATGACGAATGATATGATAATCAATCTCGATGTGTTTAGTACGCTCATGAAAAATTAAATTATGTACAATCTAAATAGCACTCTTATTGTCATAATATAATGGCATGGGACAAGAGAGAAAACACCCATATCAGCAAGCAACCAAACTGTTGGTAAATTGACCTAACACTTAAGAAAATCATGCATACATGCAGATATGAAAAATATATGATCATATCATGAACGCAGCAGAAAAATTAGTATATTTAGGTTTTAAAATTTTACATGAAAACAGTTTTCATAACCATATAACATACATGCATCATATACAGGATCATGTATAACATAAATTAAATCTAGATACAAAACCCTAGAGAAGAGATTAGGATTTACCTCTTGTAGCATATTCCTCCTTAATCTCCTTATTGATGGTGGTCAAACTTCTAACCCTAGATTTTCTTGTCTATGCTCTTGCTTTTGATTGATGAAGCGAGTGGGCACCAAGTCGAAATCTTCCTTAGAAAACGATTAAGAACGCCTTCTTGATCCTATGGAATATCAGGACGTGAGATGGGACTATGAGATAGTAGGAAACTTTTTCTCTTCTCTCTTTCTCAGCCTTGGCCGATTTTTCTCCCCATCTCCCTGTGTCTATGCGTGTGACTCTCTTAGAATTACTGTGCGGTTTTTTCTCTCATACATCTTATATATATGGGACCCAAAACTGTTAACCCTAGTCCAATTAGGATTGGGCTTGTTCTCCAATTTGGGCTTTGGGTATATTTTTATAAATATATCCAACTCATGAAACTTATTTATAAAAATACCAACCTCTGTGTAGAATCATTATTTTACACAGTTTCATGAAACTAATTTCACAAATACCACCAACCAATTAATGAGCTTAATTGAGCTAGACAAGGGACCTAATGGATCTAAATAATCTAAGCTCCAATAATATGATAAATACATAATAACTCTTATTATAGTATTTATATAAATATTATTAGTAAAGGGGATACTCCACTAAAGGTCCAATACTGTACTCTTAGATTAAATGTTATGCCTTTTATAGAGATTTAATCAACTAACTTTGATCAACGGATCTTTCTAGCATATTCTATACCATAAATATAATCCCTATACAATGCCATAGTTGGATAGGTGAAATTACCGTAATACCCCTCCAACACCTATTTGTCTTTAAGTTACTATCTTTCTATCAAGGAATAATGTTGTCGATAATTTTGTTCTCAATGGCCATTTAGACAAAATTATCAACCAATTCACAAAGTGAATACTAAGATCTTAGATTTAATTATTCTATGAATCTTGAAAGAACTAAAAGTGGCATTAATGTATAGTATCCTTAACTATTTGGTGTTCTCATCAATTCATAAGCCATAACCTCCAATATACCAGAGTTCACCTCTAATTTCATAGAGATTAGTCTTTTAACAAATCAAAATGCTATAACTCATGAAAACAAGTCCAGTCAAATATCAAGGATTAAGATTTATATGCTAAGACCTAGTTTGTGATAATATAAAAATAAAGTTACGACACTCTAATTCTTTATATTACATGGTCCAGTTTAATACACATAATTTGTTTATGTTGTATTAGTGTTTCTATCAGAAGTTAGATACTTCAATGATTTGAGACACATCTTTCTTATCAAAATAGACAAACACTACAATCTATAGTAAATAAAGTATTCTATCTTTATTTACAGATTGTAAATTACTTTATTTAGACTTAGATAAAGAAACAAGTCTCTCCATAATTAACACTTAATCATGTTTATTTCTTTATATACATATAAAGTCATGGAATCTTTTTAGATGAATAAACAATTCAACTAAGATAGTTTAATCTAGAAAATATCATAATTGCATATAAGAGAAAATTGTTTATACTCAAAAGGGTAAAATTAGAAATATACTTTTTAGGGAAAAAATCCCAACACTAACTATCTCACAAGTGGTAGAGGCCATAGCAAGATACTCCACTTCTATGGAAGATTTAGAGACAATATATTGTTTTTTGATCTTCTAAGAAATAAGAGAATCACCCAAAAATACACAAAATCTTGTTGTAGACTTACGATTGGTAGGATCATTTGTCCAATTAGCGTCAGAATGTGCACGTAGTTCCAAAGAAAAGTTAGACGGAAGCAAAAGACATTGAAACTGAGTATCACGAAGATACCTCAAAATGCGAAGAACAGCTACCCAATGAACTGTAGTAGGAGAAGTAACAAAATGACTAATTATATGAACAACATATGTAATATCTAAACGTGTGATAGTGAGGTAAACCAAGTTGCCAATAATAATACGATATAAACTCAGATCTGGTGAAGGAGAACCATTAGAAAAAGAATATCGAGTATTTAATTCGAGGGGAGTTTCAACAGTCCTATTATCAGTAACATGAGCATGCTCAAATATGTCAGCTATGTACATAGACTGAGAAAGAAGATAACCTTTCGAAGAAAAAGCAACTTCAATACCCAGAAAGTAATACAAGGAACCCAAATCCTTCATTGCAAAACAACGAGCTAACTATAACTTCAAGGCTGTGATCCCATTGACATCATCACTAGTAATAATCATGTCATCAACATATAAAGAAAGTAAAATACGACCAGCTGAAGTATACTTGACAAACAACGGTGAATCGTGATAATTAGGAGAAAAGCTAAGAGAAGTAATCATAGTAGAGAACTTTTCAAACCATGCTTGAGGTGCCTGTTTAAGACCATAAAGTGCTTTTCTAAGCTTGCAAACTTCACCAGGATTATGAGAAACTCTAGTATAGGGAACCACGTAAATTTCTTCTTGAAGATCGGTATTTAAGAAGGAATTTTTTACATCTATATGAGTAATATTCTGCCGACGAATAGAAGCAACTTCAATAAGGGTATGAACTATAGTCATTTTGCAATAGGGGCAAAGTCTCCTCATAATCCATACTATATTCTTGAGAATACCCTTTAGTAACTAATCGGGCTTTATACTATTCAATAGATCCATCTGACTGGGTTTTAATCTTATAGACTCAATGAGAACTAATGGCTCATTTACCAGGTAGAAAAGGTACCAAGTCCCAAGTATACAGATATAATGTTGTCAGTTCCTCAACCATAGCTTACTGCCAATTAGGATCATAGATTGCCTCACTATAGGACAAATGCTTAGAGAGATAATGAGTAGAGGATAAAAATAAAATATACGAACTAGAATAACAAGAGTAAACAAAATCTATTAGTTGAGTTGACTTACAACGATACTTAGGGTAGTGAGAAGGAACCACAGTCTCAGAAGGTGGTTAGGCAATCGTAGAGGAAGAAGGAGGAGCAGAGGCATCAACAACATGAGAATCAGTATCATCATGATCTAATTGAGAAGAATGCAAATGTGAAGTAATAGATAGAACATTTGTGTCATCAGTGAATGGATCAATGTGAATAAGATCAGACTTGATCATAGTATAAGGACTAGCAGGAATGAAAAATAAAGGAATATGTTCAAGAAACATAATATGACGAGAAACATATAATTTTTGTGTGATTGGATCAAAACAATGATATCCCTTTTGAACTATATCATAGCCCAAAAAGACGCAAATGGCTGACCGAGAAAAGAACTTAGTACACTCAATATGAGGTTGAAGGACAAAACATGTAGAGCTAAAGATATGCAATGAAGAGTAATCAGGAGCATAACTAAACAATTTTTCAAAAGGTGAGAAACTTGAATTGAGCGAAGTCATAATCCTATTAATTAAATGAGCAGCATTAAGGATTATTACTCCCCAAAATTCACTAGAAACATAGGCAGACAATAAAAGGGAACAAGCAATCTCAACTAAGTGTCAATATTTTCTCTCAGCAATACCATTTTGTTCAAGAGTGTCAATACAAGATATTTGGTGAATAGTTCCATCAGAAGCTAGTAGGTCAGATTAGGCATTGGAAGTGTACTCTCCCCCCAGATCACATCGAAAACACTTAATAACCAAAGAATGTTGAGTTTTAACCAAAATACAAAAAATATTAAAAATAGCAAAGAAATTAGATCGGCGTTTCATAAGATATACCCAATAGTAACGAGTGTAATCATCAATAAAGAAACATAGTATCATGACCCTCCCTTTGTAGACGTAAGAGAAGGTCCCGACACATTAGAATGAACAATATCAAATGTTGCACGAGAAAAAGAAATACTTCTATTAAGAGGCAAAGCAGAGAATTTTGCTAATTTGAACCATAACAATCTGAAATATCATGAATGTTCAAATTTCCTTATGCTCCTGTAGAAACTAAAAATTTTAAACGAGATGCTAAAACATGACCAAGGTGAGAATGTCACAAATAAAAACTAAAAGGAGAAGGATTCAAACAAAATGATGACAAGTCAACACTAGTAGCTGCAACATCAGGTACTTTGAGCTAATCCAAAATATAGAGTCCCCTTTGTCTACGGTCGATCCCAATCAACTTCTGAGAATGCGGGTCCTGTATTTAATGAGCAGTCAATAAAAAAAAGACTAAATAGTTAGAATCACACAATTGACTAACAGAAACAAGATTTTTAGGTAAGATTAGGAATATGGTAGACATTAGGGAGACAAAAACAAGGTGTAACAACTGAACCAACACTTGTTAATGGCATAGGAGTACCATCAACAGTCACAATAGACACATACGACTTATGAGACAAAAAAATAAATGACAATAAGTTAGGTGACATATAATAAGAAGCACTAGAATCCGAGGCATCTATACCTGCAGAACTAGATGACGGAAAGCTTATATGAGAAGAGGCAGACATAGCATGTGGCTAAGTTGCAAGAAATTTCTGAAATTACTTAAGCATTATTGGATCTAATGATTGAGCAGTTACAATAGTATTAGGCAGAGGTAGTTGATAGGTCCATTGTGGCATAGTATTAGGCAGAGGTGGTCGGTAAATCTATTACAGAAATTGCTTAAGCATTATTCCTCTAGGCCTCTATGTTGGAAGAGAGGTTGTGGTAACAAAGGTGGTGGTTGCTGCTGAGACTGTTAGTTAGCTTTATTTAATAACTTAGGATACTGCGCCTTTCAATGACCATTTTGTTTACAGAAATTGCATTCATCAAGAGCAGCCCTTGTATGCATTTTATTATGTTAGAAACAAGTGGTCATTGAGGTGTTACAAAGATAGAAGGATTGGGTATTTGAACAACCGCTTTTTCAGCATGAGACTCTAGGCATATCTCCTCAACCAATAATTCACTCACTACTAAATCAACCAAAAGAAGCGGACTGTGATGTAAAATTGTTCCATTAAGCCCCTCAAAATCATCACGAAGTGCCATTAGAAATTGAACCAATCGTTGTTTTTCTCTTCGGGCAATATAAGGAGTAAATGATCATAATTCAATCGATTCTGTGAGAGATAGTTGGTCCCATAGATCTGTCATAGTAGCGTAAAACTCTTGAACACTCATATTCTTTTGTTGAAGAGATCGAATATCAGACTCTAATTCATATTATTTGGCAAAGTTAGACTGTGTGTACAATCTTGTGAGATGGTCCCAATTGAATGCATATAGAGCGTATAACAAAATTAAATTATTGATCGTGTAATAATCTTCGAATTGTCTACATCCCAAATATCCAACAATTCTACAAATTTCGAATTCGACCTATCTGTAGGCTTAACTAAGGTATCAGCAATATAACCCCACATCTTTTTACTTGTCAAAAAATTTTTCATCACATAACTCTAATACGAATAATTCTTTCCATCTAATTGCATACTAATTGACTAAAGTGAACCATCTTTAGCACCAGCTATTATAAAAATGCAACAAAAGAAATTTCAAGCAGAAAATGAAGATGAAAAATAGAATAAATATAAAGAAGAAATCAAACCAGATTCAAGGGAAGAATTCGAAGGAAGCCATAACAGAAAAGACGACGTGGAAGCAATTGTACAAACACCATAAAATTGGATCCGCAAAAGCTGTAATGAAATTGTACTCTTTACAAATTTCATGAGACCCTAACTCTTGATACTGTGATAACTTTAAGAATTGAATTAGAGAAAAACAAACAACTAAAGTTTCTTATTGTATGACACTAAGAAAATAGATTAAAAAAAAGAGTTTATATAGACTAACAAACAGATAATAAAAAAAAATAAAATACCCTCCCTAAAGATAAAGAATAAAAGCTTAAATATAATCTAACAAAATATAATAATAGTCCCTGAATTATATTCATTACATCATTTTGCTCCTTGAATTTTTACTTTGCATTAGATTATGCAATTGTTATATCAATAGTCTCTTTGTCATAATCTGTTAGTTTCTGATAGAAAATAGTCATAGACAAAACATCTAATTAGGCATTATTTATTTCTATATATTAGAATTTTGTTTTTAGTCAAAATTACTAAATTATGCACTTTGCAAAAAACTTATTTTTGTTAAAAGTTTAACAATTTATGGAAAAAAATAATTATTACTGTAATAATAGCATAAATCTATGTAGTTTACTGTGTAAATTTAAAATTTAGAATTTCATTTTTTATCACAGTTGCCAAACTGTAATTTTTGTACTGACTTATTTTTGTTAAATATTTAATAATATGTGACAAAATGATCATTATTACAATAATTATGTAATTCATGGGGTAAAATGGTATATCAAGTATAATTTAGGGACTATTAATATTATTAAACATACAATAAACCCCTAACTACCACAAACCAAATATAAAGATATTAAAACCACTACAAATCTAGATATAACAAAGTTATACCTTCTAAAATGCAATGATTAGTTAAAGACATATCAAAAAATAAACAAAGAAAATGAAACTCCTAACTGGAGAAGCGATCCAAAGGACCCCCTTTCTAATGGATTGTAATAAGATGAAAAGAAAAGAGACTTTTAGACCAGTCGGAAGAAAATGATAGAAGAAAAGAAAAATGTAAAAGTGTTGAACATGTTTTTTCTTAATGTTTGATTCCACCGAATGTACCAGTTTTGTACTAAGTAAAAGTAAAGCTACTAATTTGGTATTTTATTTGGGAAGGAAAGAAAGAGACTTTTATTTTAAAGATGCCTAAAAAGTATGAACATTTCGCTAAGAGCCTTTCAAAATTGCTCCAAAAAAAAAGATTTTTAATTACAAATAACATTTTTTTCTTTCTATATTTTAATAAATAACTTTCTTTTTCCATCTATTTGCTAAATGATTGTGTGTGTGTGTGTTTTTTTTATCTATTTCCTAAATGGTTAATTATCAATATATGAGTTTACCAGACTATTAGTGTATCGATTTTTACACTGATTAGATCTGATCTACTTCTATATATTGGCTATTTTGCTATTGAAATTGATATTACTAAGCCATTTCTTCTACACTGATATGAAAATGGACATTAATTAAAGAGGAGTCGAAAATTTGGCTATTTTACTCAAATCCCAAAAAACATTATGGGTTCTTTCACAAATAGCAGTTTTGAAGTATTGTTTTGCGCTTTTAACAGTTTTTATTTTATTTTATTTTATTTCTTTTACAAACATAGTAGTTTTGATAATTTTGTTCGAAAAATAACCTTATTTGTGTGACTGTTTTAACCCATCACTTCCTGGTTTGGGTTCTACAACTGGGGGGAATATTTGGAACTTCATAATAAAAAATTCCATGAATTAAACAAAATTGCTAAAGTTAAATACTCAACTTTACAAACTGCTATAAGCAATTGAGATTTTTTTTTTTTCTTTTGATGAGAGCTTTTGAGCGTAATTTCCCTTTAAAAAAAAGTGTTAACCAATACTATGGGCCATATCTATGAGGCACTCCAGACTTAAGCCCAAATAATTTGACAGAGGCTAGGCTATGAGGCCTTCATTAGCCCAATAATTTTGAGCCGGACGATGAGGCCTACGTGAGCCAAATTCTGGTTAGGCTAAGGCCGGGCTATAACGGGAAAAATTTCTTTCTTTCTTTCTATTTATTTATTTATTTTTGGGATTAAACTATTTTATCTTTTTTTAAATGTTTTTTTACTGAAATAATATCATTTTTATATGTTATATTTTGATATTTTATTTAAATTATATTTTTATTTTAATTATTATTAATATTAATATTTTGATTTAAAATTTGTTATAAATTTATATTTTAATATTAATTTATCAAAATATTATTTAAAAAATTAAAAATAAAGTATATAAAAGATTAGTTAGTGTTGGAGTATAAATTTAAAAATTATTAATAATATTTACAAATACAATGATATTATTCCTTTTTATCATAACGTAGAAACTATGGAGGTTTTTGTTAGAGTACGGACAGTAAGCTTCCCTCAGTCTGCCCTTGAAAACGGCCATAAGATATAAGAACCAAGCATTTCAATTTTCACATGGCTAGCTTTGATTTTTCAGAATGTATCCATTATTAAAAAAGCACTAACTACTGTAGTGTACCAGAACACTCCAAGCAAGTTTAAACATTTCTTAAAAATTCGAAGAGGAAAATCAAAACTCTAAGGTAGAAGGCGATGCACTGGTACTTCGTTGCAGCGCTACTCACTGTTCTCACCAGCTCTCAGGTTTGTCAAACCCCGCGACCCTTTTACCATTTTCTATTCATTATTGTTTTTTTTTTAATATATATTTTTCAATTTTGGGCTTCGTAATTTGATAGATCTCTTCCATTTTCGGCTCCTCAACTCTGAATTAAGAGTTTTTAGGATATGGGTTTCGTTCTATTATCGCAATAATGGTGGAAAACTTTGGTTTAACATGACCCCAAATCAAATCAGTGGAGCTTTTTCTGCGTTTCCTTGTCTAAAATAATTGTTCCTATGAAGTTTCTATTATTAGTTTCTTATCTCCGATTCGTTAGTTTTTTCCACATGATATGAATTTTTTCATCAATTTGAGAATGACTGGTTAGATTTACAATTATGGGTAAGCTTGTGATTGTTATTTGCAATGCTCGCTTATGTAGACTGACATTCTAATTAGGTCAGTGAAATTCGTGCAGTGTTGTAATGAAAAGCTTTTCTGCTGAGCTTTGATCACTAGCATATTATAAAGAAACATGGTGTAAAAGAAAAATTATACTGTTTGTATATTCCTAGAGTCTGAAGATCGATGAAAATTGTTGTATAATCTTATTAATATTGAATTGACTCAAGACTTTACAGGGAAATAGTGATAGAAGTTGGAGTTTAGTTCATTTACCGACTTAGTGGAATGGTATCTCAAGAATTCATCAAACTAGAATTTACACTCGATAGATTGACTTATCTAAGTATGTTTCCGTACCCCAAATTTTATCGAAGAGGACTTGATAAAATGGATAATATGCAATGAAGTTTTAGCTTCTGTTTCGTTCATAAGAGAGATTGAAATTATTTCATTGAAAGTTTAAATTCGAAGAATTATTTATTCTGAATCTGTTAGCAATTGATATTGTCCTCTGTATCTTTAAATAATTCAGGGAATATTGACTACTCTTTCCCAAAGTAATGGCAAGTACATGTATGACTATGCAACTGTTCCATTTCTTGCTGAAGTGTTCAAGGTACTTCACCCATTCTCCTCCTTAAGAGCATAAATTAACAAGTGAAATCACTTTCAGTTTCACTATTTATTCGTGGTTAAAACGTAGATTTGTTTTCCAGCTATTTAGTGGACATTACCTTTTTCCTTTTACAATACTTTTCGTTAGATCTACTAATTTTTCCTTTTATGTTTTTGTTCTCTAAACTACAGCTATTAGTTTCTAGTATACTTCTTTGGAAAGAATGTCAAGCATCACCTTCTACACGAATGACTACAGATTGGAAAAGTGTGCGCTTATATCCTATTCCTTCAGTCATATATCTAATTCACAATAACGTGCAGTTTGCTACTCTGGTTTATGTTGATACATCCACATATCAGATTATGGGCAATCTGAAGATTGTCACTACCGGCATCTTGTTCAGGTGCCTACTTTATTAATTTTCCATGGGGCAAAAATATTCAATTGCTTTTTTTTTGTTAGTGCTTTCTCACTGTGCATTCTATTCTATTTCAATTTGCATAACTGTTCTTACTGACTAATTGGGTGGTGGATTTTTACTTTTAAGGCTATTCCTGAAGAGGAAGCTCTCTAATCTGCAGTGGATGGCAATCCTTCTATTAGCTGTTGGAACAACCACAAGCCAGGTGATTAACCAAACTATCGCATGTCGCATACAAATCGTGGCTGTTTTTCTCGTTCATGGACTGTTATGGGTTGCCCATTACTCATGCCTTTGATTTGTTAGTTATATATCTTGTCGGAGGAGCACTAATTAAGGGTGATAGGAGTCTTTCCTTAATACTTGGATGATACTAATGTACAGACTAAATCTATGAAGTCGTGATCAGAGGAGTTTTTCCTTAATACTTGGATAATACTCCTGTAAATCTATGAAGTCAATTTCTTTGAAGTAATTATGCATTCCTAACTCTTCTAATAAAGAATTATGAACAACTGCATAAACCTTGACAAGTGCTTATACTGCATGGAGAACATATTTCATCAGGGGCTGAGCGCCGCATTTTTTATTATGATTTTCTTTTATTATTATGCAATATGATTGGCATGCGGCTATTTCATTGGTAAATGTGACTTCTTTCTCTTTAAGTTTCTGAAAAACTTGTGTAGACTTAAAAACAAGACTAATAATTTGATTATTGATTCCTCTATGATATTGTAGGTTAAAGGTTGTGGAGAAGCTTCATGTGATTCCTTATTCTCAGCACCAATCCAAGGATATATGCTGGGTGTCCTATCTGCTTGTCTTTCAGCATTAGCTGGTGTATACACAGAGTTTCTGATGAAGAAGAACAATGATAGCTTGTACTGGCAGAATGTACAATTGTATACGTAGGTATTTTTTCTTCACATTTTGCAAGTTGGTATTTCATACTAGAATGATAATGTGATAATATTTTGCATTATGAATAGAGTCAGTCTCCCAATCCTCAGGGAGTTCTTCAGGCCAATCTTTCGTTTGGCACTTTTCGCCACTCACCACTGTTACAATCTTTCTTAAAATAGTGTATGTATATATGATATATGTATATTTTTTCCTTTTCTACTTACTATGTTTCAATTTGCATGCAATTATTACTTGTGAAAAGGGGTACGGCTCCTTTAGCCTCATTTTATGATCATCTATACCAATGCAGAATCCTTTGTTATCTTAAGATAATCTCTGAAAGTTCTGCACTGACATAGAATTTCCTTTCTTGTGATTTTTATTGCTGTTTTCTTTTTCCTTTCATTGGTCTTGCATTTAGCCATCTCTGTACAAGGTATATCAACTGTATCTGTAACCTTTGATATAATGTCAACTTTTGCAGGTTTGGTGCAATTTTCAACATGGCGCGGCTTCTCTTGGACGATTTCAGGGGTGGATTTGAGAATGGACCCTGGTGGCAGCGCCTTTTCAATGGATACACCATTACTACTTGGTTGGTGGTCTTAAATCTTGGATCAACTGGCTTGTTGGTTTCTTGGTTGATGAAATATGCTGATAATATTGTTAAGGTAACATGCTACATCCCACGCTGTATTTTGGGCCTTTCAATTTCTTTCTTCTTTTCTGTTATTGGTCACCAAGTGATCAGACCCTGGCTATTCTTCCAGTATAATATCTTTGGTCATATTTTTATATCAACTTCATAGAACTCTCAAGCTGTCAGGTTTTGACAAGTTATTTGTTGTAAAGAAACTTCGCGGGCAAGGTTATTTTTGTGTATTATTCTTTATATCATCATTCACTCATGAAATTTATTGACAATGGCAAAATTACCGCAAATTTTTTCAGTTAATTGTCTTGTTTTAGTAAACCAGTCCTGCAAGTTGTGAAACCAGACTCCCTAGTGACCATGCAATGATAGTGTGTTCTTCCTGACCCAAACCATTACTTATATACATCATTTCAGGTCTATTCAACATCAATGGCAATGCTGCTAACTATGCTTTTATCAGTCTACCTATTCAACTTCAAGCCCACATTGCAGGTAAAATGGTCTCCATCCACTTGCGAAGAACAGCTGGAATCTTATCTTCACCTCATGAGGTATTGAGCACAAAATAAGTCACTAATGATTCTGCAAATTTCTTTCCTTACATTGTTGCAGCTTTTCTTGGGAATTATCATCTGTATGATGTCACTGCACATGTATTTTGCACCCCCGAACATGCTTGTAGACATTCCAGCAGCGACTGTTAAAGCTGCTCCTGAGAGTTTGAAAGAAGTTTTGGTGGAACGAAGAACAGATTCATGATGCTTATCCTGTTTGAAGAAACTGGTGCTTTCTCCTTCTATCTAAATGGAAGTTGCAACCAAATGCAGTACCTGGATATTCGAATTGGCTAGCAAGCTGGTTGCGTTTATAGTTTGCATCAAGAACCTTATCCATAACGTGATTCAGAACTGTCTTCTTTAGTGGCTCAGCAATTGGTTTGAATAGAGAAGAATTTCAGTCCAGTTGGAGCTAATTTGTATGAACAATGAAACAGTTTGATCATTATTTTGTTTCTAAATTTTTAATATACCTACTTTTGATATGTGCCAAATATACCTTCAAAGAATGGCATTGAGTTCTTCGGGGATATTCATGAAAATTTCCGTTGAAATTGAATTTCTTACTTGGAAATCGTCCGTGATTAAAATTGACTATCTGTATTATATATATGATTATCACTTTCAAACTTTCTTATATATTATTGTCATATTCTGTAATGTTGTATTCTAAAGTCAGGCAGGGCTAGTTATGGAAGTTTAGTTTTCATTTCAATTTTGAACCAGGAGGAAATTGTTTGGTAATTGTTTCTAATTCATATCCACTCGCGCTCTTCGTGGCTTTGTATACAGTATAATAAGAGTTTTATTTATTTATTTATTTATTTTTCGTTTATAATAAGTTGTTTATGGTTGTTGTCGTTTTAGGATTTAATGTCGTTTTTTAGAGAATATCATTGCACATACTCGTCGTTTTTAAACTTTATGTCGTTTATTATTGTTATTACAATATGTCATTTTCGATTTTGCGGTTGTTGTTTTTAGTTTATTCCGTCACTTTAATCGTTGTCGTTTCTCGAGTCACTTCGTTTTCAATTTTAAGTTCGCTTTTTGTTAGATAGACTAGTTATCGCTGATTCGCTGTTCTAAATATTTTTGTCGTTTTCCATGTTTGTGTCGTTTCTCATATTTCTGTATTTTTTTTAAGTTGGTTGTCGCTTTTTGTATTGTTCTCGTTTCTAATAATGCTTGACGTTCGCGCATTCTTTTCGTTGCTGACCAAAATCTGTGGACACGACAAAACGTTACGTTACTGCTTCAAAGTTCAAATGGCGTCGTCCTCTTCCTTATCATCCTTCACCTTGCATCTTAAATTATTTAAAGGTAAAAACTTAGTCTATTATTATTATTATTATTTTGGTTTAAAATTGGGCGTAAATGAAAACATTGGAAACCAAACTATGCAACTATGCAAAGCAATTTTTTAATTAAGTAGTTTTGCAAAAAGCCATGATAATACAAAGAGTAAAAGAATAACAATAAATTAAAGGATTTTTTTTTTAAAATAAAAGAGTGGGAGGCTTTTTTGTGAACTACTTTGAATGGTCGAAAAAATGGACACTAGTAAAGCAAATAGAGGTTTTAGCAAAGATGATTGAATTGAATTAACTAGATAATTGACTATTTTTGGGCTCAAGATTAAATATACCATCAAATAAAAAATTTATAACTAAATGTTTAACTCATTTAATGAAAAAAATAGAAATATAATATCTTTCATAATTGGAACTTTAAAAGAAATAAACGTTTAGCTAAGAGAGTGAAAGCCATGATAAACATTCCATAATTAAGTACTTTTGCAAAAGGCCCTGATAATACAAAGAGTAAAAGGATAACAATAAAATAAAGGTCTTTTTAAAAAAAATAAAAATAAAAGAGTGGGAGACTTTTATG
This sequence comes from Parasponia andersonii, assembly GCA_002914805.1. Lineage (NCBI taxonomy): Eukaryota > Viridiplantae > Streptophyta > Magnoliopsida > Rosales > Cannabaceae > Trema > Trema andersonii. The sequence goes on from JXTB01000353.1 coordinate 356,905, forward strand.
TGAACTACTTTCGATGGTCAGGAGAATAAAAATAAAAGAGTGGGAGACTTTTATGTGAACTACTTTGGATGGTCAGGAGAATGCACACATTGTTCTAGCAAAGATTGTTGAAAAAAATAAACATTCAACTATAATTTTTAAAACATTGACATATCTTAAACTAATTTAAAATATTAATCGTCCATCAAATTTTCTCGTATAAAAACTTATATACTTAATTCATATACTTAGTAAAAAAAAATGAAATACTTAAAATATATTTTCACTATTTGTTAATATACCTAAGGTAAAAACTTATTTACCCGGTCAAAAAGTAAACCAAGCATTTATTAAAATAAAATATGAAATAAGGATACTTATTATAATTAGTCAAAATAGGAAAACGAATGGAGTAATAGAATAGCCTAGGAACAGAATTAAATTCACAATTTTTATCTAGACAATTGAGAAATTAGATTGAAGCAAGACTTATTATAGGTTAGTAGTTTTAAAATGTGTATGAAGTGATTGAATCATTGAAGAATATTCTAGAACTAAAGCAAGCTGTAATATTTCTGCTTGGCAAAATCTTGAACATTAATTATTTTCTGATATTGGACAGCTTTTAACCCTAAATTCTCATTCATTGAATTGCAACTTTGTAACCATGAAATTGCATTTACATGCCATTAATGTTTGATAACAAGTAATCTTCCCACATTCAAAATGCTTCGCTTTCAAGAAATAAATGTACCCTTATATTGGTTTCTTTTCTACCAAGTACTCGAATAGTCTCAATATATCTCCCCTATGTAGGATATCTATATAAAGGGCACCCTTATTTTAAGACAATATCTTTTAAAATTATATGAAGGAAACTGAGGTAAACAATGAGTCAAGCTAGCTATACCATTCAAGGTTTAAACCAAAATGGGTGCCACCACCTGAGCGAGCAAGGGAATGAAGGGGTTAGACAGTTTCAGATGCCTCTTCACTATCCGAGGTACAAGAAGAGGGACTATGAGACTATGCCCGAGTGGAAGCTGGACTTGCTTTTGAGAGAATATGGTTTGCCTATCAATGTTGGAGATGTGAACCAGAAGAGGAACTTTGCCATGGGAGCTTTCCTTTGGCCTTCTCAGACTGAATGATCAAGATATCTAAGGAGGAAGATATATGGAGAGCTCTCTATAAATATATACATCTGTATGCTTTGTATTATCATGCCAATGTAATTTGATAATAGTGATCCATAATTATACCTAATTCTATTTCCATATAGTTATTATTGTTGTAGTGATCTTGGGTTTGAGTTAATCTCTCTGTTGTAAATTTCGTTTACTTTTTTTTCTTTTGAGTTTGTTTTCTCTTGTGAAAGATGATGGAATTTAGAAATGAACTAGTACTTTTGCTGCCATACTAAGTTCCTTTGAGTTAATTCATCTAATTCTAAATGAAGGGTACAAAAATTTGTAAACAGGTATCTCAAGAACATGGCAACTTTTAAGAATCCCCTAATATTAACACTTTTCAGTCTTTGAATTTTTGTACCCTTTGTAACTTTGTTTGATGGATTAATCAGTAGAATCCTTCCAATGGTTTACATCTTTAATGTTCACCTAGATGAACCTGGTCCTAGAATTGGCACGAGTAAGGGCGTTTGCGTTCTAGTTCTACTAGAGAATAAACAAATTATTAAATTAAACACTAATTTTATGTGCTACATCAATATTTCAGTAACGTTATTTCATCAATTTATGATTATTAACTTTTAATGGTTAGCGTTATTATCTTTGCATCAGGTCTCTAATTAACTCTTGCTTAACGTTTTGATGGAACTATATTCAAAGCATCTTGTCCTGTTCTACCATAAGTAATGGCTAGGGGAAAATTACTCCATACGTGGACTTTTTATTTGGCTGAATAAAATTATGGTTTGTAAACTGAAGTCTCGATTTATTTTCCTGTCTTTTTTTTTGTCTTAATACAATGTTAAGTTGAGAGTGAGTTAGGTTAAGTAGTAAAAATATCTACTATCTAGAATTTCAGTAGATTCGAATCACACTAGAAATAAGGCGTAAAATCTTATTATACCTAATAAGATAGATAAAAATTAAATAATATTAAATATTTTTTTTAATTTATAATAAATAAAAGTTATTAGTTAAGTCTTATTTTTTAAAAAATACAATGTTAAGTTAACGTCTAAACTATTTAAACCTATCTCTTAACATTATGACATGAAAGGGTGGGCCTTGTTTGTCTAGTGAGGATCAGTTTTGATGGCTCTATTACCTAAATGGATAACATTTCTTGAGAATTCATTTATGTTCTTAGAAGGTAGAAATCTAACAAGGAATGGCATAAAGAGGTACAATAAATTTTCTGTGTCGTTTGTTAGGTTTTCAAATAAATTTGAAAATTACGTGTTACCTCTCTTTCACGGCATGAACACTGAGAGGTGGAAAAATATGCAAACTTCATCTCTTAAATGTTGCCTTTACTATTTTTATTTTTATTTTTTCATTTTTTAATTCATACACTACACGTATTGTCTAACATGAAATGACCTTTTTTAAGTTCTAATAAGGACAAAATTTTATTCTAAAATTACCAATGCTTTTAAACTTTATCACTTAACTAGCTAAGACTAAGACGTATATCTGTGACTTTTAGAAAATCCATCTCGAAGAGCGAATTAATAATATTAAGCAGTACAAAATCTGTCTATTCATTGTTTGGATATACAATATTTCAGTAGGGTCTACTAAGAAATTCGACAATCTGCGGATATCATATTTATTTCTCATGTATGTCTAAACTGTCACCACAAATTTAACATTGGCAAATTCTGGGACAAGTATGGGGTGCAGCGCAGCTTATCTACAAAGCAACTAAGATCAAGACATTTATTTCTTTTTTCAATAATAATTGATTAAGAGTTAAGACGAAGTTGGCAGAAACAATTGGATTTCTTAAGAAACAGAAAAGGAAAAAAAAAAAAAAAAAAGACTAGATAAATTGCATTGCCATGACACGAATTATGTGTTGTAACTTGGTTTACAAATGCTATTTAGCTTCAATAACGGTAGAGAAATACAAGTACTGATTTGAGAGGATGACTTTCATTTCGTTATTTGTTTTTGAATCAGGAGAGTAGAGTAGATGCTTGAACTCATGACTCTTCACATTAACATTAACATAGATGTGATCTGGTGAAGTCAGAACTTTTTTGAGTGAAGGCATAAATACTAAGAAATGTTTATTTTACTTTTTCTTTGAACATTTTCACTAATATATTCTTTGTAAATGAGGTTAATTGAGTTATTAAAATTAATTTAGGTAAAAAAGAATGTATCAATTTTACAAATGGAATAGTTTTTTTTCCCCCCTTTTCTCTTAACTCTAATATCAGATTATTTCTATTTAATTAGATATTTTCAACACAAAAGTAAGGGTATAACTAAAATTTCAATTATCAAATGATTGCATAATTTGAATTGTTTGAAATTAATATGTAAAACTCAAAATTTATAAACTTGAGAAGGGTCAAATGGGGGCATATTTGAAATCTAAAATTTTGACTGGGAGCATAACTTAAATTTTCTAAAATTTTATAGATAAAAACTAAAAAAATAAAAACTAAAAGTTGAGAGGGGATAATGCCCCCACGCCTCCTCCTCTCTCCACTCCTAAATGTGATATTGCTTAGTCTTGATTACCTTTTCATCTTCTCCATTCGTAGTAGAAAATTCATCAGTGGGAGTAGGATTCTTCATTGAAGATATCATTTTTTCCAGTTTGTTTGTTTGTTTTTTTTTTAAAAAAAAAAAAACTGATTCTTAAAACAAATTGTTAAAAATTAGGAAGCTTTTATCAGACTTAGACAAAAAAAAATAAATAAAAATTCAGCTGTTTCAGCGGAGCGGAGTGTTGTTTGATCAATCATCAAGCAGAATGTTTGTGCTTGACATTTGCTGGCATGTCCATGCATGATGACCAAAGATTCTTAAGCATAAACATCTTCTTTTTAAAAAAAAAAAAAAAGAAAAAGAAAAAGAAAAAGAAAGAAGATGTATTGTTGCATACAACTAATTCCGCCGTGACCACCACAAATTGCACATTTCTTACACCATGATAAACTCTTATTCTTCTATCCTCTCCTCCAACTTATTATTTTACACTGACCCAGAAAAAAGAAAGTAAAGCAAAACTACAACATGTCCTTTAAGGCCAATTTTTCAAAGTCGCTAAAAAGAATCTTTGTGTGTGCGTTTTTTTTTTTTTTTTCCCCAAAACTTATACATTTGATGTATCAGTTGATTTACTGAATACATATAGTAAACGATATACTCAGCACGAAAACTAATGGCTTTAAATCATGCGCTTGCAATAAACTAGACCAATGCATAACAGATACGGGCGCATTCCTAGTCCTAGAAACCATGCTAATTATTAGCACCTTTTCTTTTATCTGATATATACATAATATATATGGAATCAATTATCCAGTAGTATTATTTTTTTACCTATCTATGTATTGTTGAAAAATTCTTTTACCTGATATTCCATTGCCTTGAATACCTTTGCCCATTACTAGAGGACGAAATTTCCATCAACTAAAGTCTACTATACTATACATGGACACAAGTTAAGGCCTAAAAGGCAAAGTGGTTAGGACGTGTCAGTTTCTTTCTTTTTATTTTTTAAAGAAAAGAGTGCCCACTAATACTTAATATTATAAGTTAAAAGGTATGGTGTCGTGACATACTTAACGACTAGCTTATATCAAATATTATTTAACAATAAAACATGCCCACCACAAATTTAATCAAATTATAAGAAACAGACAAAACACCCTATAGCCCTTTAGTTTTGTTTTGTTTGCTCTGGAGGCCTTTAGTTTTGTTGAGAGTTGTTATTTACCCCTTTTGCTGTTGAAATTTGTCTCACACGCCCCATGTATTACAAATGGAGTGGTAATCTGTTAGGGAATAACCTCCCCAATAAACACACAATAGTGGAAGTGATAAAATAAATGTGAAAATAATGCCGAAATAAATGAATAGGATATACAAAATTAGCGTGCTTCACCAAATTGACTACGTCCACGGAGCTGCTGCAGATTTTCACTATTGGGAGAAAAAGAACCTTTACAAGTGTTTACACTCAACACTCTCAACTCACACCCCAGACCCCGAATACACCCAAGAGAAAAATTGTATTTTTCTCTAACTCTCAAAGAATAAAATCTTTCTATTTTACTCTCACTATAATTGGTGTTTCTCACTTCTCTGGGGATGAGAAATAATGAGAGATGATGTCCCTATTTATAGTGTTAGGCTTCACCAACCTTTATACATTTTTCTCTTAAAATTTCCTAATATATCACACGGTTTGTACACGTTTTTTTTTTGCCTATGTTTAGTGCATATCTCTTACACATTAAAAGAGCATTTATTGCTCTTTACACTTTTATTACACGGTTTGATAACCGTGTGTGGATAACACACGTCAACAA